>SSNS01000010.1:3426850-3543360 GCA_006937985.1 Aphyosemion australe | reverse complement strand
TGTCTACTTTTAAGACTAGGCTCAAAACTTTTCTATTTGATAGGGCTTATGGTTAAATTCTGATGTTAGCCCAGGTTTAGACGAGTGGGGAGCAGAGGGAGGTGGAGTGTACAGAGGGGACTACTGTCGTTAAAGACTTCTCCCTGGCCCTGCCTCCCACATGCCTCCATCTAAAAGGCTAGGTTATCCTGAGTTATCTCTGTAGTTATGCTGCTATAGGCTTAGACTGCTGGAGGACATACTGACCACTTTCCATACTCTGCTACTCTCTTCTACCACCACTCTCTAATTGCATTATTTCCTGTTATTTCAGCTGTTAACTTTATTTTCTCTCTAAGTGTTTTTCTCCCCAGAAGAAGCTACACTGGCGTTCTGCTGAGCTGTGGTGGCCTCATGGAGGGGGCCATCGGCTGGCACACTGCTGCCAACCACCTAACATTCTCCCTTTCCTGATATTACATCTTACTTTCTTTAACATAGAATGTGCTACTATTAGTTCACCTATTGAATTAATTATAGATTCACTCAGATAAAGACAATAAAGTTTCTCTTACTCTTACTAAATAGAACTTCTACTAAGAAATCACAGTGTAGCCATAGAAACACTACTTGATATATGTGGTGTGTGTGTGTGTGTGTGTGTGTGTGTGTGTGTGTGTGTGTGTGTGGGTGCGGGGTGTGCCTGTGCCTGCTCTGTCTTCTCAACCCCCAGTGAGCCGTAGCGGATGGCTGCTCATACTGAGCCAGGATCCTCTGGAGGTTTCTTCCTGTTAAAAGGGAGTTTTCCTTCCCACTGTCGCTAAATGCTTGCTTAGTATGAGGATTGTACCAACACAATGACACTAGTCAGTGTCTTGATGCAATCTGCTGGGTCCCTTATATAGGAAACTTTTTTACTGATTGGCTTATGAACTGAACTGTATTGGAATGTTTACTTTGTGAAGTGCCTTGAGACGACTCTTGTCGTGATCTGGCGCTATATAAATAAACTGAATTGAATTGAATTGAATTGAATTGAATAGATTTACTTACTTTTAAAACTGTAATCCTCTTGCACTTTTTCCGCCATTATTACAAGAACAAAAATCTCCCATTTATACGCAATGAGTCCTGGGATAGGGTGGACAAGTAAGGATACACTGGACCTGTCCTTGAAATTTGTGTAAAATAAGGATGCATTTGAGGACACATTATGGGTATGCTTTGAATTTGGATAGTCTTGTCAGTTCGCTGTGACGCAATCAGCCTTAAAATACAGCTTTGGAAGTGGGGCTTGGCGATATGGCCTCAAATCAATATCATGGTATATTGAGAGGTTTATCTTGATAACAATAAATGAGCAAGTACCCGTACGCGCAAAAACAAAAGTTGCCCACTAGATGGGGCTGTGGCAGCATAATTGCTCCACAACAAGTTTTATTGATAGTATTATTCCCTAGATCTATTTATTTATTTATTTATTTATTTGTGTTTTAGGAGGATTAACCACTTGAGATGAACCATCTCGTTTACAAATGGGTCCTTCATCAAAAGTTTCAATGAAAATAAAATGAGCAAGATAACATAACAATTTTTGTGCAAACATAACATAAAGTCAATAGGGCAAGAGTAAAAACACACACAAGAAAACATATAAATAAAAATAAACAAACAACACACAAGTCAGTACACTCAAAATGGCCAACTCATGGAACAGATCAATCTTAAGTTAAAGTTATTGTAAATGCATAACTATTAATCTAAAACAAAATCAAAAACAGTTACAGGTGGGCACTAAATGATCATATAACAAACTTCTAAATAAGCGAAAAAAGTAATGGATCTAAGGTCAGCTGGTAATTTGTTCCAGCCCATGGAAAAGCCAGCTTCCCTGTCTCATCTGGGGGGGTTGGGGAAAAACAACTTGAAAAGATCTCGCACGAAACGAGTGCTATGTCTAAAAATAGTTTATCACACAGAGTGTTTTATTCATCGCACGTGCGACATATAAGTGTGTCAGTTGTTTCTCATCAAAACACCGGCTTTCTCTGTCTGCTCTGCTGCCGCTGCGGCTCACAGATGAGCTGCGCGCATTGACTGTTAAATAAAAGGTTGCATGACACGAAAAAAAGTTGCACAACGCAATGAATCAATGACGAAAAGCGTTGCCAACGCATTTATTAATCGATTTTTATCGATTTTATCGATTCGTTGTTGCAGCCCTAGCTTCCACATTTGAATCGTTCTCCATTTCCTCATCTTTCCTTACTTGTTACAGACTGGACAGGGTAGAGTCACGTGACTCCACATGACTAGATGTGATGTGGACTTTACTGGTCTGTGTCTCGGCTTCTTAAAGGGACATGGACATCAGCAACCTACTCACATTTTCTTAAATACCGGACATACCGACATGGGCAAAAACGTCGGCAATAGTCAGAAACATCGATAAAAGTAAATTTTCGGTTTGCTGCCCAGCACTACTTTAGCCCTTTTCATAAAACAATGCTGCCAATTTGCCGCAACACCGATGCGGCATCAGGGAGCGTTAGGTCGTTTATAAGAGCTCAGACCGTGGCGGTAATGTTGTGCAATCACGTCTGTTTTATAAAAGATTACGCGATGGCGGCATAAAGGAGGTATGGGGGCGGTCTCTGCACTGTCATGGACTTCCGTTTATCTTGGACATAACTTGCTTTTTATTGCAATCAAAGCCGCGCTTGTTACGTTTTTTTTCACAAGCAGCTACAGGTGTCTGTCCTTAACCGTCCCTGTGAACTGTCAGATGATCTGAGCTGCAGATCTAACGGAGAGAAGCTCCCGGAGCACCGCAACGCTCCAAATGATCATCTCGGCTTATTCTGTTTACAAAAGGAAACTTATGCCCGTGTTTACTTTCATTTTCAATGTAGTTCCTGGCCGGAGCTCGGCATTAATTCATCTCGTGATCATGACACCACCCTCTGTTGCGCCAAGGCTTAATGTATGTTTAAGACCAGCGAAGCTGCAATATTACCACAATATTACTATCAGGCGTGGCGGCACAAATGCCGCAAAATTCCTTCAACGTGATGCCGCCATGGCGCGTTCATAAGACACACGTAGCTGTAATATTACGCTGATTTGCCAGCATGGTGTGTCTTATAAAAGGGGCTTTTGAAAGATGCAGCCCCTAAATTAGGACACAGCCTATAATTATCCTGCTCCATTTTTCCATCTTGGTTTTTGTCAATGTGTCAAAGTACTTGAATGTGCCTCCAGTTCTGTGAACAGCTCTCTAGTGGACCCCATACATAGGCAAATGAATCCTTTTAGATATATTTCTCGTCTTTAAACTCAATGCAGCCATTTAGTGCAGCCAGTCAGGATTAAATCCTCACCACTGTGGAAACCTGATGCTCTTTGATCTTGTTTCCTCCATCACAGCCACAGAAGACAATAGTTCTTCTTTACTCATCTCAACACTAGTGTGTTACTCCCAGGCCACACACACTAAGTGGTTGTATAAAATCTCTGACTTCCTAGCCAGTAGCTACTGATGGTCAGGGAACGTCAACAGTGTGGTTGCTCTGATTGAGCAGTTGGCTGAGGTTAAATCCTCAGCAAATATGGCAAAGTTCACCACATGCTTTCTCCCAGAGTAAAGCATTGCTTACTGACCCACAGAAGCCTCTATTGTTTTACAGTTTACCTTGAATATTTAGACTTTTTCAAGAATAAACCTATAAAATCAGTGTAATACATTATCTTAGGATCTGATATACCTGCTAGGTTATTGTAAGATGTGTTTTCTTTATATAGAGAAGATATTAAATAATAGTTGTGATGAGTGATGTCCAGTATTCCTGGCATGGCGTACCATTACCAGCTCCGGTGGCCTAGTGATAGAGTGTCCGCCCCGGGACTGGGAGATCAGGGTTCGATTCCCGGTCGGGTCATACCAAAGACTTTGAAAAAATGGGACCCAATGCCTCCTCGCTTGACACTCAGCACTAAGGGGTTGGATTGGGGGGTTAAACCACCAAATAGTTCCCGAGCGCGGCCACAGCTGCAGCTCACTGCTCCCCACCATGGGGATGGGTCAAATGTGGAGATGTAATTTCACCATTGCGTGATGAATACTTGGGACTTTAACTTTATTATTGGCTTATATCGGCATTAAAATATAATATCAGACGTTATCGGTATCAGATTTTACTGACAAATTTGTCTGTGTTAAAAAGTCTCTGAAATCCATAAACACAATATAAATACTCTCGTTGGCCAGAGACATGACTGCAATGGTGGCAGGATATCCCCAAAAAGCGCTGCGCCCTCTGTTGTCCTGTCGGGGAATTGCTTTGCACTCTCCTCAGGCAACAGAGAAGTTTGAATGGAAAACATCTTCATCCATGCGCATGTGCAACTCTACACCCGAGCTGATGGAGAAGTATAAATCGGGCTTTAATCAGCATATTGGATATCGATAAAGAAAAAGGTGGTATCAAACATCATGTTTGCGTGTGACTGCTCTTTGTGTTTAAATCATCTTTATAAAATCGGAGTCATCTAAAGGTACAAGTCATTACAGTATTCTATTTGTTTGTATGAACTGATTGGGAAAGTTGCATATAAAAAAAACTTAAGCTCATTACTTTGTGATTGCTCTCTGATGATCAGCTTGGTACCATCAAACCGCTGTGCTCACTGCTAACCATCTGGATTCTGGGGTGTTGGAAAATATGGGATTCATCTCATGTGGTGTAAAGTTAATTGCTGACATCTGACATCTCTGTGAGACATAACAGGCTTCTCACCAACAACTGTTTTGTTTTTAATGGCATGTCCTAATAAAATTACCTGCATGTCTGCATCTGAAAGTGAGAAGGAGGGCGAGGTTTTCTGCTGAAAGTACCGGATCTGTGTCGATGTTTGATGATTCCCACTGACATGCAGCAGCTTACTGTGGGAGTGCTCCTCCCTACAGGCAGCCATCTGGAAGGGGAGAGAGTCTGCAAGGGGAGGAACATCTGGCTTTCTGTGAGGTTGCACTGACATGAAATGTGATTGATTTGAGTTTTACATTCATTTATATGGATTTAAACATGTGCTTTAAAGGTGTGCAGGAATCAGCTTTGATCTTTGGTTTGTTGGGCTTAATGATGGGCTGTAATCTCTGTGATGAAGTCAGAATGCTGAGTCAAATCACTCCTGTAGGAAAGGTGCAATTCAAGCGGTGCACATTTAGGAAAAGATGGCTTTATTTTAAATATGATTGTGTGTGCTGGGTTTTGTGTTTTTTAGCTTCTACTCCTTGGATATTGTTAGATTTCTGTCTTTGGAGCGCTGCAGGCAGGGGCCCTGCGCTTTTATCAGTGTGCCTCTGCTCAGTTTATGCCTCATGTTGCTTCTAGGAATTACAAGTGTTACAAGTTTTTAGTTGAGCCATTTCCTCTGCAAATGTTGGACCGTGCTGAGAGCAATGTTCATTTCTTTGTGATATCTCTGCTAAATAACCGTAAACTGTTCATATCTTTGCCTTTTTCAACACAGGATCACCTGCTGATTTATCATCTGAAAGCTTGGACTGTTTAATGATCCATTTGGAAAAAGGAAAATATAGCAAATTAATCTAGTCTGTGACCAGATGGCAAAGCAACAACAAGAGTAGACGGGCCTGAGGGCCAGTTGTAGCCTTCAGAGTTTTTTGCAGCCCCCATTTCCAGAATTTAGCCTCTCCTGCCATCTGTTGATGTAGAACATTAAAAAAAATGTTGGTTTTTTTTGGTTTATATTTTTACTAATATGTCTATTTTGGTCATATTTTGAGCCGTGCAAATAAAAAAACCACAAGAAGTTAATTTTAACATTCTTTAAATGAAAGATTTACATTTGTATGGCTCACAAAGACATTTAATTTTATTTTGGCCCTCCTGACTGGCGTGGACACCCTCTGCTGTAAGGTGTAAAGATGGTGTGTTGTGTTTGTGTTATGCAATAGTGAGGCACTAAGTCAGGGGTGCCCAGTCCTGTTCCTGGAGGGCCGGTATCCAGCACGTTTTAGTGGTTTCTCTGCTCCAACACACTTGATTCAGTGGTTGACTCACCTGTGCAGCAGCTCATTAAGCTCTGCAGAAGCCTGTTAATCACCTGCTGATTGAAATCAGGTGTGTTGAAACAGAGTTAAAACTAAAACAAGCTGGCTACCGGCCCTCCAGGACCAGGATTGGGCACTCCTGCACTAAGTGCATCATAAGTATTTTATAAGTACACACATAGAGGAGAGACTAGGGAAACGGCTCCAAGAGTACACAGGAAATGGGAACTTTTATTTGCCTTTACGTCATTTTTTTTATATTCTTAGAATTGTGGCCATAACATAATAAAACTTAATCCCATTGTTGACCAAGCAGGACAAAAGAAGCACACTTTTTGTGTCTCCTGTACTCACTTATGACATCATCAGTGAAGGAATTCCAGGTAGTTCGTAATCAGAGCAGGTGCTGACTGAGGGTTGGATTGGATGGGAAGTTTAGATATCCTGGTGAGGGGATGGTTGGGAAAACAGTAATGAGAACAATCAACTTTTAAGAGTGTGTTTTTCCTGAAAGTGAACACGAACAGTAGCAGGCGTTAGTTAGTCTTAACCAGCATCAGTTATGCACGGTGCACTCGGCATGAAACAACATACAACCTACACAGAATAACACCATTTAAACAGCTCCTTGTGCTTCAAGACTTAAGATTAATGTTATTTATGTATTACATTATCATTTTTTCTCTAATGTCTTTTGCTGTCATTGTGCAGGTATGACTACAGAGAAATGCTGTACAACTCCACGTTCTGTCTGGTCCCTCGAGGTCGAAGGCTGGGCTCCTTCCGTTTCCTGGAGGCTTTACAGGTCAGTCCAGAGCAGTATGCTGATACGGCCAAGAAGGGCACCACACTATTGGCCACATCATATGTTTGCACCAATGCGGTTAACAAATCAAACATGACTCGCATAGTTAGCAAAGATAGTTAAAAATCAGGTTTTACATTTTTAAAAAAAGTACAAGTTGAACCGGCTCTAGAAATCTAGTTCTGTATCAGCCCAGACGTTTTGTTAAAGGACAATAAAAATGAAATGAAGCCCTTAGTTTCTTTAGCCATTTCACCCACTTACAGTGATTGTGTTGTTGTTCAACCAGTTTCATTAGCTGCCTCTGACTCAGTGTCACTCCCTTCTATCATGTTGTTTTCTTCATCCACCTACTCAAATACTCTCCTCTTTCTTTGTTTTGTGTGCTTCACATCTAAATATCTTGTCCTGGAGAACAAACTATAGTCCAGAGGAACATGTGTAAACCTTGAAACTTCAACAGTTTTTGTTTTGTCCGTAAAAATTCCTGTTCTGCTTTTTCCATTCTCTTTCAAAGACTTAATTTCATCCAAATCCCTGAAATACTGATTTCATGAGTTTTTCTTTTACTATAAAAGTTCTCTATGTTTTTACCTTCAGTCATCCCTTTCTGCATTCTGTCTGCAGACGTTTGTGGTGCAAAAATAAGCTGCACTCTCAGTTCAAATAACAGTTCTGGAGTTTTCATACAGTAAAAATACAATAAATATTAGGGGTGTCTTATATCTGCTCTTTTACTGATATTTGATATACCGATATAGTGTAATGCTTAATTTTTTATATAAACCAATATCAATGCATGCCGGCCCTGCCCCCCCTAAAGAAAAAGTGAATAATTTTAGGTAACATCACATATTTTCTATCATGCATGCTTAAACTTTAAGCATTATCTTTGCAAAATATGACAACTACTTAAATTTAAGTTTGCCCAGTTGTGCCAAACCAACATAAATATCTCAAAAACTAAACCTTGGATCTGTCAGATGTTGACATTTTGAGTGAGAGAAGAAGTAGCTGAAGAGTTTGAGGGTGGTATGTAAAAGTTGTGTCATTGAAAGAGGAAACCCTGATGCCGATCATCTCTGACATTACATTTAAATGACAAAATCGGCCAATAATAATGGTAGGCCAATCAAGTCCAACACCCCTGTAATAACAAGTCCACAACTAGTGAATGACTCTTCTTACGATTACTTGCATGTTTGTTGGGTTAAGATTTAATTATGAGGAATTAAGATGTTCGTTGAAATACCGACTGCTCTATAACCCATTACAGCTCAGAAAACCTCAGTTTTAGAAAGATTATGTATTACTCTTGAAATATTTATTCATTCTTTATGCTTCATTAATAATTTACTCTGTAAAGAAAAACCCTCTTTGAAGGAAACGCCGACCTTTTGAAAGAAATGAGGCAATCTGCTTTCAATAAACATGTTTTTTGCTGAGCTTGTGGCAGTAAAAACAACTGGGATCTGCTGTTAAATGGTCTGTTCTACTGGTGCACATTTGTTGCAGATAAGCTATCTGAAAAGAAATGGCTTGTGTGTTTGCTGTGACATCCCACTGTCACAGAGGGACTGATTTAAACTGTATGTAAATAAGGACCATTTGCATCACACAGAAAGGGGAAGACCATTTTCTGGCCTTTGCATTATTGATGCAAGTGTTGTGTGACAAGCAAGAAGCCTGAATCACTAAAATATTCTCTTTCCTACATGAGGCCAAAGTGTGATCACTGTGGGTTGTGCATGCATGCGTGGGTGATGTGTGTGCGCGCGCGTGTGTGATCTTCTCTGTAAAGACACTATTGGTCTATAGGATTCTTGAGGCAAAGCAGATAAGCAGGTAAAGTGTGGCAGCCTTTGAGCAGATTGCTACCTTTGCTAATGACAACATGGAGATTAGATGAGCACAGTAGCACTCTGATGCAGGAATGTTGTATGTTTATGTATGCTGGTGACCAATCAGCAAATGGCATCCCGCTTAGCAGATTACAGAGCCTGTCACTGCTGGCTAGAGACTGCCTTTCCAATCCATATACACACACAAACACACACAGACACAGTGTTAATGCAAATATGTTGTTACATGAGTTGATTTAAGGGTCTGCTTGGATTGGACGGTCAGTGACAGTGGTCATTTTCAAATGTTTTTCATGTTATTGGCCGTAGAGCTAAACATACTCACACAAAAAGATGGATGAAACAAACTGAAGACTAGCACCATATGAAATATAAAGGGTGACTGACTTCTGCAGTGCTTGAAGACATTTAACCCTTTATCACATGTGCTTGTTAGTGGTAAATGGTAAATGGCCTGTATTTGTATAGCGCCTTCTTAGGGTTCTACAACCCCCCAAGGCGCTTCACAACACAATCAACTCAATTCACCCATTCACACGCTGGTGGGGATGAGCTACGATGTAGCCACAGCTGCCCTGGGGCGCACTGACAGAGGCGAGGCTGCCGAGCACTGGCGCCACCAGTCCCTCCGACCACCACCAGCAGGCAAGTCGGGTTAAGTGTCTTGCCCAAGGACACACAGCAGCATTCTCTGGCCGGAGCCGGGATTGAACCTGCAACCTTCCGATTACTGGACAACCCGCTCTACCTCCTGAGCTACTGCTGCTTAGTCTCGATGAAAGGTTTCCAATTCACCAGTGTGCTTGTATGATGTTCCTCCTGCAGGCAGCATGTGTGCCGGTGATGCTGAGTAACGGCTGGGAGCTTCCCTTCTCAGAAATTATCGACTGGAATACGGCAGCTGTGATCGGGGATGAGAGACTGCTGTTGCAGGTAGAGATCTTGTACTCATCTGGTGTCGATTTGCATACAAACACTGTTTTTATTGCACAGATATAAGTAGTTACAAACAAAGCAGCGATTTTCAGATGCTTTGATTAAATGGGCGTTTTGATTTCAGCTTTGGTATAGAGAAGCACATTGTATACTTAACTACTACTGTCTTTTAAAGTTGCTTCAAAACCAGGTCAGACTGAACGTCACTCACCAGTTTTCAGTGTAGACTGTTTATGTTCTTATAAGGGTGTATATTGACAAGAATCTGGTGATACGATACACATCACACTACAGGGGAGATGATATGTTTTATTGAGATGCAAAAAGCCAGATATTTCCAATTTTAAAAACTAAATATAATTAGAAAACTCAGGCCAGACGCTTCTGACCCCTCCTTTCCACAAGACGTGAAGGCAGCGTGTAATGAAATAGCGGCATTTTAACCGTGAGCTCCCTTCTAACCGGGAGCGATTCTGACGTGAAACGGGAGGGAAACCTTTCCATACATCTGATCCCATGAGGTCATAAAATCACGAATTGCAAGAATTGCAACACCACGCGTGATTTTCGAAGTCCACACAATAACAAGCAAGGAGCAAGCCAGCTGCATGTATCCAAAAAGATCTGTGGTTTATTTTCTGTTCTGTTTACATCGGCTACGGGGATTTCACGGGTAATGACGTAATGCACATGACTTTTATTTTGAAAGTTTCTGGATGTTTTACACTGATTTTGTGTTTGTCTTCCTGTCTGGCCCGGTCTAAACTGTGAAGTTTGACATGCTTTGGAAGCATAGCGTGCAAAAAAATAGACTCAAAGCGTAATTCTGGCGTTCCGTCGCTTCTGGGACGTGTTCAAAATGTCACACTTAGTTGCCGGTGGAAAGGACCCTGTAATTGCTGCGAAGTACTTTTCACGTCAAGTGGAAGCAAGGGGTAAGGCATATTCAGGGTTATCGCGAGATCTCGTTCTGTCAGAATGAAGGCGGTAAAAACTGCTGCCACCTAGCAGTTGGAAGTTGAATTTCACCTCACAAAAGAACACCAGTAAATGTTTGCATGTGAATTTTCTACAAAAAATCGATTCACTGCTTTTATATCATTTCAGTATCATAACACGAAATATCGCGATGTATCAGTGCATCGATATTTTCTCACATCCCTGTGTTCTGTTTTATTTGGTGAAACGTGTAGCTAACACGTCTCTTCCTGTCTCAGATTCCATCGACGGTGCGTTCCATCCACCAGGACAAGATTCTGTCCCTCAGACAACAGACGCAGTTTTTGTGGGAAGCTTATTTCAATTCTGTGGAGAAGATAGTACTAACAACCCTGGAGGTACACACACACACACACACACACACACACACACACACACTCACTATACTTAAGCTTCAGGATTCTACAGGAATTGCCTTAAGAAGACTTATTGTCCGTTACCTAATTGTCTATTCTCTTTATTATAAATGTCTTCTACGTAGATCAGAACAAACCATGTAAACCTTCTTCCAAATACAGTTAAGCAAATGTTTCCAATAATTAATGACTTCAGTTGGTAAAGTCACTTGTTTCTCTTCCAGTTTAGACTGCGGATATAAATGGACATTAAAATGCTTTAGATTAGATTGAATAAGGATGACATCCATCGTGGAGTTCTGTTGACGTTTTTAGGCTGCATCTTGCCGGTTTGGCTATCAATCATGTCAGTAGTTTGTTGCTGTCAAGGTCCATTTATCAGGTTTCTGTGCAGCAAGTGCCAGACTATCATGCTGCTCTGGGGTTAGAATTACAAACAGCCACCGATGAGAGCAGAGAGGAATGGAAATTGATAAGGGTGCAGGGCAGAGCAGCAGATAGGATGTATGAGGTTCCCGAGAGTAAGGAAGGCTTTTAACAGCGTTCTGAGTCGGGATGTAAACATAGTTAAGCACTCTAAACTCCTCTATCACAATTTTATCTCCACATGTCAAAGCGCTAGACCTTGAAACTTGAAGTGATTGCTAAATGACCCGAGTGGCAGCAAAAGTAGATCGGCTTTTCAAACTTGTCTCAATTTTGTGTTAGGTGTGAGCCCATTTGCCAACAGTCATTTAACTATTAGTTTCTATTGTAGAATAATTTGACAGACATTTGATGTTAAAACGATTAGAAGCAAGTTAAGTGTGGAGCTGAGGTGTTCTCTATCAGATCAGATGTTCTCCTTTAGTGAGGCTATCATCATGACTTCCTGTGATTGTTCTGTAAATATAATTTATAATTATAAACAGTCTGATTTGTTCTGTAACTTCAGTAATTTTATTAAAACATCCTGATTCTTCTGAGTTATTAGGAAGGAGGTTATTGATGCTTGGCCTTTAAAGTCACTGATTCAAAATGTGATCTTATAATTAAACTTCATTCAGGAACAAAAAGAACATCTTTAATAATCTCAACATGATCTGGAATCAAAGCTGATTAACATAAACTTTTGTACTTGTACAGATAAGATGCTATTTAATGTATGATTATGTGGACAACTAATGCTGGAATTTTATTTTCACTTCATCTTAATTCTCTTTGTTGTGTCATCCTATGAATCAAATCTAAATTCAAATGTTTTTAGATACTTTTTACAGTATTGTTGTGTAGATTATGAGCTGTTTTTTAACAGATGGACTAAATATTGAAGTTGTGAAGCACAACCAAAAATAACCTGTCTTTGTAGAAAACAATAAAAGAAGCGTGAACTGATTAAACGGGAGGATTTGTGGCTTGTGATAAAACACGACGTCCTAAAATAGTCTCAGGCTCTAGAATCCTGGGGCCTCATTCATCAAACGTTCGTAGAAATATTCGTATATTCCTTCCTATGAATGAAATTTAGAATTTGTGTACGAACGGTCAAAATCCTGATTTATAAAACATGCGGTGGCCTCTCGTACGCATGTTCCTCCGCAATCGGCTGTTGGTAAATCCCACCTGTGTGTACCCAGGTGCTCGTGTCCGTTCACAGTAATTTACATACAGAAACACCCTCATTTAACCATATTTGGTCACACCACGTCCTCACATCGTGAGGGGATTCCCTGCGTTCTTCCCAGAAAAAAAACAAAAAGAAAAACCTTATCGACAGCGAGATCGAGACACTGGCTGATTTAGAAGAGAACAAACTAGATGTAAGGTTGTAAACGCGGTCGGGACAGAGGAGATGTTCATGCACAAGTTCAAAATGATGAATACCACACAATGCATAAACAAGTTCCTACGAATGACATATGCACAGATCTGTGCGTAAGTACGGTTGATAAATGAGGGCCCTGGTTTATTTTTCCTAACTTCAGTCGTCGATTTGAGAAACTATTTCTAAACCACGTAATAGATCATCATCATCGTTGTTGTTGTAACACAACAGTAATGTTTTTTTCCTCCCCTCTCCTGTGAATCTAGATCATCCAGGATCGGGTGTTGGAGCACTCATCGAGAAGCAGCCTGATGTGGAACAGTCTTCCTGGTGGTCTCTTCACTCTGCCCCAGTACTCCACCTCCCTCAGAGACTTCCCCTTCTACTACGCTAAACTGGGTCAGGAACACATCGCTGCACATGGTGTTTAACATAGGTTTGGTTAGGCACACTTATGTTTATGAAACATGACGGACGTACCGTTGTCTCTGGTTGTCCAGAACATCAAACATCTCAGGAGCACCAAGGAATTAATCACTACTGACCCTAAAACTCCCCTAATGGGTGTGTGTCGTTTTTAATAATGAATATAAAGTTGTTGTTTTTTGGTAACGGGAAATAAAATTGCACACACATCAAAATAAACATTTAAGGCAGACATGGATAATATATAAGCATGACTGAGTATAGGTAGAGGCTGAACTCATAATGGCTTCACTATTTCACACCCAGCATGATCACAATCAAAACTTTCCTTTATCTCAGCCACCATTAAAAACCCTTTCTCCCCAAAAAAGAGAATTTTTAAAACTAAAATAAATGAATGAATCACTAAGAAATTCTATGTAGATCTATAAACGAACTTAGAATAAAATCATAATAAAACCTTTTTTAAAATATAAAGATTGAGCCACTCTTTCCACACATGGAACTGCTTTGTTTTTATATTTCTCCTGACTTTAGTTTTTTTAAATCAGCATTCCGCAACTTTGCAGTTATATGGTCTCTGTCGCCCTCTAGAGGCTTGCTGCGTAACGTCACTGTCGTAACATTAAATCTCTCTCTCGGGCATAAGAGGCATGTTTACATTCCTAATGTCAGGCAAAACAACGAAAACAAACCTTTCCACCTCCACACATTGAATAAATAGTTTTATCAGGACTGTATAACAACTTTATGCCCGACCAAACACAATAACCCCGGTGAAATAATTTATTACTTACCTAGCCATTAGCAGCACAGCTAGGTCAGAGTCCGTAGTTCATGCCTTTCTTTCTAAAAGAGCTCTCCAGGAAGGAAAAGACGACCCAATAATAACTCTGGTCTTTGCTCTTGTTCTATCACGTTCTTCTTTTCTTTTCCTATATTCCTCTGATACGGGATTTCTAGCTTTCTTTGGTGAATCTGCCGCTGCTACAGCGAGTCTACGTTATTCAATTATGGCAAGCCAAAGGGATTTAAAAAATGCGCGTTCTAAACTCACATTATGTCCGCCAAAACGCTCGTTCAAGACACGCGTTTTGGCGGACATAATGCTTGCTTTTAGAACACGTGAGTTTTTGCCCTCTTTGGCGTTAAAATGCGCACGCTTTTTTATCCCTTTGGCTTGCCATATTCTGCCGTAAAACGACACCCAGTCAGTACTTCCGGCGCTACCCGAAGCACAAAAACTGTATAGTGCAGTAAACAGACGTGGGACCCCCCAACACTATCACAGGTATGAAAATGAACATAATAGATAATACTATGACGCAGAAACTTTACAAAAAAGCATAATTTTAAGGTGTAAAAGTTGCGGAATGTTGCTTTAAAGACTTTTTTTCTCTTAATTGATTTTTTTTTGTTTATTTTCAAATGTTGATTAATCTGTGAACACGTTATAAACTTTTAATAAGTGTTTTTATTTAGGGTGAGAAAGAGACAAACCTGAGCGGTTTCTTGCCAAATATTGAGCCAAGTCTGTTCACCCAGTCTGTTTCATCTAGAGTTGGTATTTTTAACCTTTCAGACTAGGTTACTACCTTGTAAGAGAATTTAGTAAAATAATAGTTTTAATAAAGTAATTTACTGCATCACTGCATTATAAATACCCACTACTACCACAGGGAGCCTTGCTGTAAAGAGTAAGACATGACACTAGTTATTAATTACTTTTAAACATTTATAAATGCCTGTTTTATACATAAAGCTCCATTTTAGTATTTATTAATGTTTAACGCCACACTTGGAGACACAAAAGTGCAAGGAAATGTCTTTATTTCTATATAGCATAGTGATTTTTGTAATTGGAAGCATGCTGAATTGGTTCGTAAAACACACACGTTTGTGGCTAGGTTACAAGACACGTATCACAAAATTGAAAACAGTTTTTTTTAAACGTCTTCTTGTTGCATAAAGTGTCCCCACTCTAGGTGATTTAGTTCTAGGGCTCCAGGCCCGTTCCACACACACTTGTTTCATCTCTGTTGATTATTCTGTGAGGAACCTTTGTGTAGAACTTAGAAAATCCTTCTAAAACGTCCCGATTTCCATTTCTTCAAGCCTAAAACTAGATATTTGTCTCCCCCAGGTATCAAACCATACCCCAAGTTTACAGCAATCATCCATGTGGTCACCCCGCTGGTTTCCCTGTCCCAGCCAGTGATGAAGCTGCTCGTATCTGTGGCCAGATCTCAGTACTGTGCTCAGGTGACTAGCTTCTCTTTGTCTTGATGTTGTGTTGCATTGTCGCCGTTTTCTGTGCTGCTTTGATGTCGTTAGGGAGACGGTTCCTAAAATAGATGAACAGAGCAGGTTGTCTTCATCAAAGTCCTCGTCTTCATGCAGGTTTATGAATATGCAGATTTATTAGGGCATAACTGTTGATTTGTGAACATCTATTTTGACATATTTGCATAAATGCATAGACCCAAAAGTGAATTTAAAGATGTTTGATTGAAATGTGTGGCTGATCTTTTGTGCAGGTGATAATTGTGTGGAACTGTGACAAAGCTCTTCCTGCCAAGCACCGCTGGCCCGCCACCTCTGTCCCTGTTGTTGTCATAGACGGAGAGAACAAGGTAGGAATCGTACCTGACGTAAAGCATTGTTTAAAGCTGTTATGAAGGCGGATCACTGCTATGAGGTGGAAGCTGGCGGTCATATAAGATGTGTTAATAAAGCATATTAGCTCCACTTTTGACACGATGTTAGGAGGTTGTGATCAGATGTCCGTGGCTGACTTTAGTCACATTATATTCTGGTTTCAAAGCACTCTTCTATAGTCTGGGGTTGGGGGGTGGGCTTGTTTTGGCTTCCATGTAGGGCTCCGTCATATTGGAAAAATTCCCAGTTTGATTTTTTTTTCTGTTGTCTAATATCGTCTAATGCAAGATAAAAAAATACAGGAAGCACTTTAAGTTATGCTGCACTGCTGCCATCTTGCTGAAAATGAACCTGTTTGGGGTTTTAAGCTCAGCGGGGGGTAAATTACATTCTTGTGGCTTAAATCAGCATTTTTCTGTACATGCACACTTTTGTCAAACCACCAGAAAATGCTAAATGTCCAATTTTTCATTCGAGTTCTCCTATAGAACAGAGCCATCTTAAACAAAATAACATGGTTTTTATATCCACAAGGGTCCAATTAATGTCCTCCAATTAAATATTTAGACCACAACACATCGTGCATCCACAATCCAACATAAAATAAAACCTGCGTGTCTCTGCACCTCCGCAGAAGGAGAAGTATAAACTAGGCTTTAATATTAGATGAGAACATGTTTAGTTGCTTTACCCCTGACATCACAGCAGAACCTGCCATGTGACTCACGCACACATACTTTGCAATGTTGATGCTCAAGTGTGTGTGTGTGTGTGTGTGTGTGTGTGTGTGTGTGTGTGTGTGTGTGTGTGTGTGTGTGTGTGTGTGTGTGTGTACTCCAGGTGATCAGCAGTCGCTTTCTGCCCTATGACACCATCCCCACTGAGGCTGTTCTCAGTCTGGATGAAGACACGGTTCTCTCCACCACTGAGGTCCGTCTCCCACTCAACCACATTAACGGTTTTCTGCTTGATTGACTTCTAAGTATGTGATCTCAAAGCTTCATGCCTGCTTTCTCCCTCCCTCTGGTCCAGGTGGACTTTGCCCTCACGGTGTGGCAGAGTTTCCCTGACCGCATCGTTGGTTACCCCGCCCGCAGCCACTTCTGGGACAGCAACAAGGAGCGGTGGGGCTACACCTCCAAGTGGACCAACGACTACTCCATGGTGCTGACGGGAGCTGCCGTCTACCACAAGTACCAACCCTCTTCTCTGTCTCTAACACCGACAGTGTCTCCATCTCTCTTCTCACTCCGTCACTCTTCTCCCACAGGTACTACCACTACCTGTACACCACCTACCTTCCAGCCAGTCTGAGGACCATGGTGGACCAGATGTCAAACTGCGAGGACATCCTGATGAATTTTCTCGTCTCCTCGGTAACTAAACTACCCCCCATCAAGGTCACCCAAAAGAAACAATACAAGGAAACCATGATGGGCCAGGTGAGGCGAATTACCAGCTCCTAGCTGGTGTTAGTTAATGCCTGAAGGCTGAACAAGCACAAATGGTAGTTTATTTCCTCACAGACTGCTGTGACTCACTTGTTTTCATCCTCTCCACCCCCCGCAGAGCTCCAGAGCGTCGCGCTGGGCCGACCCGGACCATTTTGCCCAGCGTCAGACCTGCATGAACAAGTTTGCCAACTGGTTTGGCACCATGCCTCTCGTCCATTCTCAGATGAGGCTGGACCCAGTCCTGTTCAAAGACCAAGTGTCCATATTGAGGAAGAAATACAGGGATATCGAGAGACTATAACCTCTCTGAGCCCCCACCCCCGCTCTGTGGACACAGTAGGTGAAGAGCGAGGGGGGCGGACACCTAGAGGCGTGCAGCGGGGAGCTAAACTGGATCAGGTCCAGGGGAAGAGGAGGTTAAATCATGTGGAGAGCCCATTTCTCCGTCCTCTCCTTCCTGCTCCTGCTCTCCTGTGTTCAGTGGCCTCAGGAGTACGCACCGTACCAGCTACACCTGAGGACTTAAGGTGCCTCAGCGACCCAACAGAGACGCATGTGACTGTTCAGCTTTGGACACGACGCACAGACTCGTGAGAGTTTTCACTGAAAGAATATTGATAACAATTCTGAAGAGGATAACACTATTTTTGATTGTGTTTAGCTATTTTTATACAGTGACTGATGGCCAGCTCTACGTTCTTTCTGTCTTAAAAAAAAACGTGCGCGTGTGTGTGTGTGTGTGTGTGTGTGTGTGAGAGATAGTTGGTCTGACAGTGCCTCACCGATAATCCAACCATGTTAGGATCTGATCATCTGACATAAAGACTTGGTTTTGATTTGACACCTTCATCCTGCTGCTTTTTGTCATTTTTCCAGACTTTCAGAAACAAGAATAAGTTAGATTATTTAGATTATAGTGGATGTGTGCCATTCTCTAGGGTTTATTCTGGTTAAATGATGCGCCCACGTTCACATCACACAGCTAGAGGTCTCAACTATCCATGGAAATGTTTTTGTTTCTGTTTTTCATTCTGAAGGATTTATGTGACGAGCTAGATCAGGTGTTTGAGTAGCATCATGTGTGGTGCCTTGGAAAAAGAAACGGTCTCTAAAGCAGAAACCACTGTGAAATCCATGGAATGGATGCTTTTTCCGTCTTTTATCTCCAGGTTAGTGAGATTTATTTATTTTCTTTCACCGTCGGCGTAAACCCAGCTGCGTTATGCTGGGGCAGATTTGGCAGCAGCAGATAGGAAGCTGACATGAATCCAGCACCGCTGTAAGACTGTTTTATTATAACCTCTGTTAAGCGTACAGATGGAAGCTCACAGAAACACCAACTTCTGTAAAGATATCTTCTTTGGGATGTATTGATGCGATTATTCTCATTTGTGGTATTTTTAAATCTGATTATTTTATCAGTGTTTTTGTTGTTTTCCTTATAGACAAAGACGTTGAATAAGTGTTTATATTCTGATGGATCGGAGGAACATGTCTCCTTTTCAGATCTGTACATGACCACAAAGCATTCAGAACATAAAACTGGGATTTTTTACAGGTTAACTTGTAATGGTTTAGTTCTAACGACGACCCAGCTGATTCCACCGATGCAGAGCCGCACGGTTCCTCCGACACAAGCTTCAGCGTGGTTTTAGCTCACCTCATTCACAGAACCACGCACGTGCCAAGAAAACATTTGTGGTTTTGTTTTATTTTTAGAAATGCCACACATTCCTCTCTTAATTTGCTGGGATGAAAAAAGTGAGAGTAGAAAAAGGGAGGGTTAGCTTGTGAGGGATGGAGCTCTCCCCAGGGAGGAGGGCTGGGTGGCGTTCTTCGTTTCTGGGAATGTGCTATCGGCTTAAAAGCAAATAAATAATCTGAGCTCACCAAACACGCTGCTGCCAGGACGACTAAAGCGTTTTGAAAATGAACTCGGTGCAGTTTAGCGACTGGCATTTGCTGTTTTTTCCCTGTTTGAGTTGATGTTTCAGAGGCCACACGGTTCCATTGATGTGCCTTCAGAGGAAATACACTTAGGACTTTATTTTTATCTGCCTTGTGCAAAAATAAAAACATGCCTGTTTCCAGGCAAAATGTTACTGTAGTTTATTTTTAACGACTCCTGATAGAATTACACCACAAATGATTTTAACACTGGATGCTTCTGACTCATCCTGTTTTTAGTTCCAACATTCCTGGACGTTCCCTGTTCCAGGACTGTCTGGTAGCTTCATCGGCTTCATGGCTCTGTGCTGCTGCGTAGAAGAAGCCGCTCTCACTCGTTACTCAGCTATGGAAAGACTTCTCACACATCCCGACACGGCTTTCATCAGAGAGGCTTTTGTCTGGAGTGACTCTTCCTGGTTCCTTCACTCTCTCTGGCACCTGCAGACCTAATCTTATAGATTTAAACGGAAAGATGCTGAAAGGAAAAAAATGACGATTTTATTAATTAATTTTATAAAAACAAATGGAAATGGAATAATCAAATAAAATGTTTTGATATAAACCATCTTTGTGTCTGACTTACAATGATTTTGATTGTTTTTATTCTTGCTGAACTGCATTTGGTTTCTAGTGCTGTAAATATGTTGGTTTTGTTGGAAATCTTTTTTTTTCTTTTATTTTTGTCACTTTTAAATCTTTCAAACCAGCAAAAAAAACATTTTTATATCAATATATAATTTAGTTAATCTGGGAAACGGCTACCCAAACTTTATCAAATGTGATAAAATGGTGCCTCCCTTATTAAATCATGACCCAGCTGTCATTATCAGCCACACCCAGGTCTGATTACTGCCAGACTTGTAGAATTAGATCAGTAAAAGCTGTGTGTGACAAGAAGTAGGCTAAAGATCTGAAAAAGCAACACATAGAGCCTGTTCTAAAGAGGTTAAATGGGAAAAACCCAGAGCAACATTTGAAGCCTTGCAGGTCTCACTTGGTTCAGGTCAGAGTTCATGATTCTCAATAAGAAAGATGTGCCTTCATGGGAGTTCCGTGACCAAAACGTCCGCTGACCAAAAGCACAAAGGCTTGACTCTCATTTGCCAAAAAGCAAAAAAGTTATTGATTTACTCTTTGTTTTATATGTATTTCTACAAACTTGAATACATTATGTGTTATATGTAATTAATGAGTAATATAAAGTGGGTAGTGAACTTTGGACTTTATGTGGTGTAAAACTAAACGGCATGTCAGAAAGATCATCATAGCAGCAGTCAGACACGGTGGTGGTAGTGTGATGGGCTGGGGCTGATTTGCTGCTTCAGGACCACCTGCTGTGTGAATTCTAGTCTAGCAGGAAACCCTGGAGAAGAGTGTTTGACCTTTGACCTTAAACAGGCCGTTCATGCTGGAAACCCCTCCAATATGGCTGACTTCAAACAATTCTTCAACAAAGAGTGAAGCTTATCTTAGCCTGGCAAGCCATAGACAGAGCTTACTCGTGGGGCGGGATCTATTTATGGTCTTTCAAACTGTCTCCACATGCTATTGGACAACGAACAATGTGACATACTAACCGCTATGGATGCCAGTCAACAGGGCGGTCTGCCATATACTGTCGAAGAAAACACAAATACATAATTTTTCTAATAAAGGACTTAAGTACTTCTATCTGCTCTTGACTCAAAGAAAAGCCAAAGTCTAAGTAGTACAAAGTTGATGCCAAAGCTGTTTCAAACAAGCCGCCGCCATCTTAGTTTTTCTCAGCTGGAGTAACATCCCACCCACCAAACTGATAGAGGTCTGTGATTGGCCAGCCACCAGACTGGCTGGGGCGGCTCCAAAGGAGCGTGGCTAGACCGACATGCAGAGCAAAATCATTTTGCTTCTGCTACTGTCTGTCTAGATTTCTAGGCTACGCCTCATCAGGAGAAAACAAAAAAGTCCAAATAAAGCTTGCAATTATATTTTCACTTATAAAATTTTTTGGTCTGATAATAGCATTTGTTCTCTGATCTGAAGCATTCAAATTTGACAAAAACGCAAAAGCATGAGAAATCTGTAAGAGGGCTATACGTTTTCACACCACTTGGATTAAACTAAAGAGTGGAGCTAACAAAACTAAACTTCATCTTTCTTTCCTCTTTCAGGATCCTGAGCCTTCCCACTGCTCCCGCTGAGCGGGATTCAGACTCAGTCATGCTGTTAGACTCCTCTATGTGTGAACTTCGTCGTTTGCCAAAGAAACGTGGTGTTTACAAAGTTCTGTCAAGATGATTGGTTTTGACACGCTGCATAAATAACAGCAACTCTCCCATGGTGCAGGTGGATGTCAGCTCAGCTGAGGGGATCACCGCAGGAGCAGCAGCTGCCTCTCAAAACACACACACACACACACTTGGAAAAAAATGATAGTTATCCTTTAAATAAAAAAACTGGACTAGAGCCCAAACATGAATGAAAATCTGGTGTCTTACCCACTGCTGCAGCATCTCATTGAACCCAGAGGTCTTTTTTTATTATTTCTTGTGGCCAAAACCTTTTGATTTATTAGTATGCAAATTCAGCTTAATCCTGCTGATGTGATGTGTATCTGTGATGAAGATGGATCTGGGCGAGCAAGCAGCCAGGAATCTCCCCCGCTGTTGGATTAAACTCCGTCACTTGGGGCCAAATCCGAAAAACGTTTTTCCTCTTCTGTCATCTTCTGATCAGATATCGTCTCAGCATGCAAAGGGAATTTTTTAAGATAAAGTCAGGCTTGCAAGAGAACTGTATCGTCTGTTTGTGCTCTGATAAATTACACCATTAGGTGTAGATCTGCATCCAAAGTTGCTTTCTGTGGGAAATTATGCCGTCACTGCGACATCTGCTTGTTTGATTATTTTGAACGTAGCAGCAGATGGCATGATCTCCTAACATGTTCCCCTGTGTTCTGGAAAGGAGTTCAAAGCTTTGCTGCTGAACATTCTGTGTAGCCGACTGATTTTCCTTGATCAAGCTTGAAGATAGTTTTAAATTGATAATAAAAAGTAATGACAGGTTTTCTGTAAAAATAGAAAAAAGAAAATGGTAATAATCATGAGGTTTGTAGAATTTGAAGAGTATTTCCAAAGTCACAAATGGAAACAGTTCAGTAAACTAAGCTTAGGCACATTGAACTAGATAAGCTGCATTTCTTGCAGAAATGCTGTTTGAATGCTAATGCTGAAAATGATAGCTGAAGTCATGCATGCATGGAGTCCTAGAGGTGTGGACTTGAGTCATTAATCAGTCTTAAATGTAACACAATATTGACATATTTTCTTTTTCTTTCAACAGCAGTTTTAATGAGATGCTCGGAATGAGCCAATATTTTCCCAGAATGTAGGGGGCAGCATAGGGCTCTACGGCATGCATACAACACACAACAGCTAGTCCGCCATTTTTTTCCGCGTAGTTGGAATATTTCCTAGGTGCGCAGTGTGGAAACTTTGGGCCGCGTGGAGGGGTGTGGTTGCTGAAATGACATCATTTGGCCGTATGGAGCCGTGCGGACCTCATTGATGCATCAAGCATAAACCAAGCTTTACGCACCGGAGTGGACAGGCAGGGAGAAAAGAGACCTACAACACAAACAGGGAAAGAGAGAGCGGGGGAATAGAGGGACAAAAGTACACAACAAATAGACAACAAACAAATAGGACAAAACAGTGAGGTCATCATAAATAACACCTAAAAGAATAAATGGAATAGGAACTGTAGCATGTACTTCTGTGTGTGTGTGTGTGTGTGTGTGTGTGTGTGTGTGTGTGTTGATCACTATGTGTTTGAAAGTGAATTTGTCACCAAGAGTTTTGTTTTGTTTTCTTTTTAAATGTTGTGAATGTGATGAGGGAGGGGCTGCCCACAGCAGCCCAGGCCCCACCAACGCCAGCCTACTGTACACACAGTAATTATGATAATTTACAAACTTTATACAGAGTTATAACTTTTATATGAGTTTTGATTATACTAGGGTGTGTTTTGGGGGTTTTATGAATGTCATTTTTACAAATAAAATCTTGCTAACCTTACAGCCTCAGCACAGACAAAATTGTGGGGACCCCATTTGAAGGTCCCCCTTGAAGGTCCTGGAGGACCCTGGGAACTACTGCATTCTTGAGTACCCATTTTTCCCTTCTTATCTCCCCTTCTCCACCCTGTGCACCTACCCCAAAGATTAATTCTTCTAGCATATATAAAACAGTTAGCCTGGCAAGCCATCCTATATATGTGAATATATAAGCAAGAATTTGGTCTAGTTCACTAGGCTATAAAACAGTGGTTGTAGGTTCAAAGTTCAGTAGCTCAGCAGGTTCTGAAATACTCAGACCAGCCCGTCTGATATCATCAAAGCCACTAATTTCTTCTCCATTGAAGTTTGAACTTCAAGTAAAATGAGTTTCTGCCATGTGATTGGCCGATTAAGTATTTGTATCGACACACATTGTGAGGAGCCAGTTGAGGTGGCTTGGGCACCTGGTCAGGATGCTTCCTGGACACCATCCTGCACGTCCAAATGGGAGGAGACCCAATGGAAGACCCAGGACATGCTGAAGGGATTACGTTTCTTGTCTGGCCAGGGAACACCTTGGGAATCCCCTGGAGGAGCTGGCCAAAGTGGCTGGGGAGAGGGAAGTCTGGACCTCTCTGCTTAGGCTGCTGCCCCTACGATCTGACCATAAGTGAGCGATGATAAATGGATGGATGGATGGATGGATGGATGAATGGATGGATCTAATACAGTTGTCAGAAAAATAGCTAATCAAATGTAACCATTTGCTTCCATGAAAAATCTATTTAGCAACTCGTTGCCTTTCTTTTTAGCGTTTTGTTGGTCTCGTTGATTCTGAATGGACTCAAAAAAGCTTCAGTTTACTGAAAGCAAAAACTATGAAGATGTTAATATTTTCCAGCTTTGATATGAAGAGATAAAGTCTTTGATAAGACGTATAGCGTGTCTACAACAGAACATTGTCCGTATGTGGGAAAAACAATCTGGTTTCTCTGAGGCTGTTCAGACATATTGGTGACATGATAACAGCAAGCTGCTCTGGAGATAAAATCATCCCGTTTGACAGATGGGAGCCTGAAGTCGGGCAGCACTGTATTAAAATGAGTCAAGCACGTTTTTGGGGTTGATTCTGAAAAACGCGTGTATGAGGAAGTTCTAATTCATGCTGCTGCATGGCAGCACTTCATATTCAAGTTTTAATGAGAAGCTTTGTTTAAAACAACAGTGGAGTCTTCATCACCATCCATCTGATCTGTCTGTATTATTTCACAATAAGAGTCATTTTAGAACACGTTTGATTGGAGAACCCCAGCTGTGTCCCATGACTGTGCTCTTCAATAAAACAGGACTAGTTCTGCATGGAACTTGTGTGAATTTGACTTACTGTATGAGTACAGATGCACGAGAGCTACATTTACCGTATTGCTGCCTCATTATCCAGGTTACACAGTAACAAGAAGCTCTGAGGATTGCAAATTATAAACACGCTCAACTGGCAGCAGTTCTGCTGCGACAGATGCCCACGAGACAAATCCGCTTTGCTGCATACCCGCTTCACACTTTGATTGTAGATGAGTCACTCTGTCTGTCAGGCATATTTCTCATCTCTGCATCTAATATAGTGACTGGAAATTGGTTTGGAGAGTTCAGCTCTCTGCATACAAGTTGAGCAATTTAACAGAGGGCTCTCCTCATTTAAATCTGACTTTTTTCCTGTTTCAGTCACTGAACAAGTTGTGTTGTCACTACGTGAGTGTGTTTTATGCACATATTATATATACTGATGTATTCTTGTGACACCTGACAGGAATGAAGTCATAAATTTGCATATTACCTTGTATTTTATTATCTAATGTATCTATGTGAAACAGTAGTTGTCCCCTTACAAATGTCTTCTGTTTTTTTTGTCAAACTTCGACGTTTCAGATCAGAAAACACGTTTCCATACCTAAGATAAATAAGAAAAGCTGTTTTTAAATGATGATTTCCTTTATTCAGAGGAACAAAGCAAATCAAACCAACCTGGCCCAAGGTGAAAAAGTACTTTTCCCTTTATTAGATCATCAATTAACTGCGTTCAACCACATTATTTTGAAAGCTGCGTAAAATCTTACCAGGCACACCCAGACCTGTGGAATCAAGACAATAGTAGAACCCATCTGACAACATGAAGCTAAAAGTTCTCAAAAAGCATAACAACACACCCCGTAGGGTATAAAACTAACTCTGCATTTCGGAAAAGATCAGAGCAACAGTCAAACATGGTGGAGGGAGTGTGATGGTCTGGGGCTGCTAATCGGATTCTACCAAGAATTGTGAGACAGAATTCCGCCACAGTGATGTGAGAGACCAGGTTTCACATCTGCCTCCAAGAATGTTACAACCACTTCTTAAGTTTAAAGGGCAATTTTCCTTTTCATAGGGCCACAAAGATCGTTGCTGTTAATTTTGATATAAGGTTAAAGCCCATTTGTCGTCACACACTGGTGAAATTTTTTCTCTGCCTTTGACCCATCCCCTGGGAGAGCAGCGAGCTGCAGACACGGCCACACTTGGGTACAATTTGGTGGTTTAACCCCCCAACCAAAGCCCTTAAGGCTGAGTGACAAGCAGGGAGGCATTGGGTCCCATATTTAAAGTTTTGGTATTTAAACCCACGATCTCTCAGTCTGAGGAGACACTCGTATCACTGTGTTTGCAAATTTAAAATGTGACCAAAAAATACAACAGAAGAAATCTGTAAGGAGACAAATCCTTTTTCACGTGACTTTTACTACAAACATTTTTTTAGATTGTATTTATTTTGAAAAATTCAATCAAAAATACATTTGTTGCATGAGATCTGAGTCAATTGTGAGTCAGGCCACCAATCATGTAACACCATCAAATATTTGAATAATTATCAAGCACCAGATTTGAAGCACCTGTTGAGAAATTAGGAAAACATTATTATACATTGTTTTCAATGAGGACCTCAGATTTGGAACAGTTTATCTACTTTTGTTAGTTATATTAATTTCTTGTGTGTGTGTGTGTGTGTGTGTGTGTGTGTGTGTGTGCATTGTTCTAACATGTGATATTATCTTTTTGTGCTGTCCTATGAAATAAACTTAAACTAAACTAGACACAAATACATTCAAATATTAGTATTTAAAGGGCATTAGTAGTAGCTAATGCAAGTGCGTCATGCATAACCTTATTTTGTGTACTTAGTCTACACAGTCTGCTTGAATGATTAGTTGATTGAGCGGTTGAATGTTCCAGTAGATGACTTTGTGTCACAGCGCCCCCTATGCACTCCTTACGCTCACAGCAGGCTCCAATCTATTCCATATATGGCAGGTCGTTATAATATATTTTCAAAAGGCTTTGCAAAATCACATAACTTTCCTGTGTAACAAAATGATGCCCGTGGATATTCTGAGTTAAGTCTCAGAATTTATTATTGTAAAACTTTATTTTTCACCATCTCAACAACTGAAACCATTTTCTGAAAACCCTTAGAAGGTTGCTGTGTTATAATGTTAAAGAAATACTGAATATGCATGATATAATCATATGAATTCTTCCTTATCAAAAAGAAAAATTCAGATAGCCAAAACTGCTTACTGTGTACTTAAGTTGTAGATTTTCTCATGCTACTCCGGGTTTCTCCCACAAACCAATATAATGCATTTTAGGTTAATTGGAAACCCTAATGGTCACTATGTGTGTGCAACTGCGCTTCATATGTGGTCCTGTGATAGAAATGAATAGAATAGACTTTATTGATCCCACAATGGGAAAATTCACTTGTCACAGCAGCAGATGGACTGGTGACTGACCTGTCCAGAATATCTTCTCAAAGATGTCAGCGAAAACCATGTAGGACCAAACCTGTCCTGACCAAATTAGAAATAAACACAGATAGCTTGATGAGTCATTCAGAAAAGTAATTGAAGAATTAGGTAAGCATGTGCAAAGAAACTATCAAAAAAAAAAAACCTCACGACTTTTTTTCCAAACTTTTATGACACCTGCATTAAAATGTTGATGCTATATGGTAAATTGGCTTGCCCTACTAGGCCTCCTCGGCAGGCTCCTCCTCCCATTTTTAACTGTAAACATCCTGCTGATTTTAAAAGGACAGCGCTGAGCGGGAGGAAGGCGGCTGGCGCCATCTTTGTTGCTTTAATGAGTACAACAAGGGAGAATTTGCTGGGAGAAATTACCTAATCTTTGTGATTTCACTCAGAGCGGGCTACTTTCGGTAAGCGTGTTTGCAGCGGGAATTGTTGCGCGTTTGTTTTTGTTCGGAATAAAAGGAAGTAGACACGCATGTCGGGCTTTTTGCGTCGCGGCCTTGTATGACGAGCCGTTGGCTAACGATGGTGTTGAGCTGATAAAGGAAGGTAAAAGTATGAGTGGACATCGAAAACAGTCTCTTTTATGCTCCCAAGTGTGAAAAATAATTTAGACGAGCTAATATGTTGAGTAGAAATACTTATATTGTTGATTAAACCTACTGGTCCACTCGCTCTGCTAACGACTTCATTGCTTCTTTTGTAGTTAGCTGTCGGCTAATTTAGTTCATCCCACTTGATGGCGCCGACTATTTACTGGCGTCGTGCATCCTTTTGACGCTTTCAGGCGTTATTCTGCCCTGAGTGAATACGCGTCTGTGGCTGTTGTACTTGTGCTTAATTTATGCGTTGCTTTGTATAAAACTGCAGCTGCAGTTTAAAGTTGTAAATTAGAAAACTTTCTCCACTTAGACATGATGCATTTCCAAAGTGTGCCCACTAGACTGAGAAATAGGCGGAACTAGCTTGAATTTGTTGTGATAACGCCTTACTGCCTAGTTATTTCACTTCATTGAGATTTTACACAAATGTAACGTTCAAACCCGGTTACCTTTTCATGGAAACAAAACTAGTGTGTAAAGAGAGCTTACTTTATAGCCAACAACAATAAAATGTGCGTAGTTGTCCTACTAAAATGCTACTCTTGTGTCTAGAAACATAATTATTTATCGAATTAGATTAGATTTTCTTTTACAACTTTAGCGCAAGGAAACCTTTTTATTGTGATTTGTTTTGTAAAAACTAGTTAAAGAGATTAAGCTGGACGGCCAAAATTACACATAACTGATCACATGGGATTTTTGAGTATTGCTCTAGGTGTGTGGTCCTTTTGTTTTTGCCCGTTTGCTGATTATTGTCAAAACTACTGGTTGAATTTGTGCTGCAAGGTTGTATCTTCATGACTTTATGCAGGGCTGCCATCTTTTGCATTCTCGGGTTTAGCAAAAATGACACAATTAGTCTGGTAAAAATGTCCAGTTTTAGCCATTTTTGGGTAATTAAGATGAATAAAAGGACTCTGCTGTGATGTGTACAGTAAAGCCTACAAGGGAGAAATAACCCAAATGCAAATCAGGTCCCCCAGAGACAAGCTGGATGCTGTGATCACATGTAAAAACTACAATGTTAATTATGAGCAGAGCATATGAAAATAATTGTGAAATTTAAAATTTTCATAAACATAAATTTGACATAGTCACTGCAGCACTGTAATATTATGTACCATACATGTGGCTAATTCTTACCAGAGAAAGTATGTTGCTATTACATTCAGGGTTTAGTACCGTGTGTATTTATGTTAAACTCTGACCATGCTATATGGGTGTTTACATTAACAAGTGTGAATTGTTTTTCCCAGGTAAGCCATACTACCGTAGGGATTGTTTGAACCAGGGGAGCCAGGGCAATGTTTTACGCCCACTTTGTCCTAAGTAAACGTGGGCCGCTGGCCAAGATCTGGCTGGCGGCCCATTGGGACAAGAAGCTGACCAAGGCCCATGTGTTCGAATGCAACTTGGAGAGCAGTGTGGAGAGCATCATCTCACCCAAGGTAATTCAAATGCTTTGGAATACTGGTGGCCTTTCCTTCTGTCTTCACTTTTTCCTGTTTGTGAACGACTCCATCCATATCAGGAGTGGAGAACCTTTGCTTGGAATAAAAAATAAGTGATCTGTGTGAAAGTAATGATGTATTATTTAAAAACTCTTTACTATTAATTCACTCACCTCAGAGCTTTCTGTCATGGCATTTGTTTCTGCCGCTCTGTGGTGGGGGGTGGGCGGCATGGCCCAAACATAATATCATGATACTTCAATTCAATTCAGTTTATTTATATAGCGCCAAATCACGACAAGTCGTCTCAAGGCACTTCACAAAGTAAACATTCCAATACAGTTCAGTTCATTAAGCCAATCAGTAAAAAAGTTTCCTATATAAAAAACCCAGCAGATTGCATCAAGACACTGACTAGTGTCAGAGTATTATGACGGTAACTGTAGTGGAATTAAAAGCAGAAAAAATGATTTATTCATAAATTGTTTGGCTGGATTAGCAGGGCTTTATGAAATTATTTTTATTAGATCCCAAATTCGACTTTTTTCTATTTCATTTATGAATTCCACATTTCCATTCTGATCATATTCATTAGCCCTAAAAAGTTCATAACCATACAGTGAATGAATAATAATTCAACATGTCAGTAGCCAAAAAATTCAATAGTAATGAATAAAACAACAAAGGGGCTGTGGTTCTGCAGAACATTGATTATTAATATTGCGATATCATTTTTTAAAGAACAAAATATTTTGCTGTTTATGTGCAAAATTAAGTGCTTACGCCATGAAATTAGCATTTCATGATATATTTATTTTCCAGGGCAAAAAAGATTCACTGGTGTTCGCCGATATGAAATGACCCACCTCCACTCTGTGGTTTAAGACACTGATGTTGCATCTAAACTCATAGCTGTAAAGTTAGCTTAGCTAAGCGCAACACTTAATTGCAGTAATTCTATTATTTACTGTAATGTATTTTATTGTACTTTTCTGGTTTGCTTTTTCTATTAAATTCTAATCTGTATCCCTTATTGACACTTTGTATAATTTGCTTCCAGGTGAAGATGGCATTGCGCACATCTGGCCACTTGTTGCTTGGGGTGGTGAGAATCTACCACAGGAAGGCCAAGTACCTGCTTGCTGACTGTAATGAAGCATTCATCAAGATCAAAATGGCCTTCAGGCCTGGTGAGAAGTCCCATTAAGCTGTTGGAGTATGACTCACCTAATGTATGGTCTGATTACGTGGGCTTTCTGTTTTACATGACGTCTGCTTGTTTGTGTTCAGGTGTGGTGGATCTACCTGAGGAAAACCGAGAGGCAGCTTACAACGCCATCACTCTACCTGAGGAGTTCCACGACTTTGATCAGCCACTTCCTGATCTGGAGTAAGTCGACCAGAGTTGTGACGAAGTGTTCTAATTGAGGAGATGTAACTGTATGGATTTGATTACCTATAATAGAATGTGGTCAGACGAAGGAGGATGACCTGTTTGTCCCCCTCAGTCATGGAACAGACAGATTTTTATCAGCTCTTATGTTTGGCTGCTGACCTAAATGTCATTTCTGGCTTTTTCCCCATCAGTGACATAGATGTGGCTCAGCAGTTCACCTTGAACCAGAGCAGAGTAGAAGAGATCACCATGAGGGAAGATGTAGGGAACATCAACCTCCTGCAGGACAATGACTTTGGTAAGATAAGCTGAGTTTTTATATCCACTCCATCTATACGTACGAAAGGACAAAGAAAAACAAGTCTGTTGTTCTGCTCCTCAGCTGATTTTGGTATGGATGACCGAGAAATAATGCGTGATGCCAGCACGTTTGAAGATGACATCATCCAAGGTGCCACAGCCTCAAACCTTTTGCTCGAGGCAGAGCCCGGTCCAGCCAACCTACCCGACAAATCCAACCACATGGAGTATGATGACTTTGGGGACGGCCCTATGGGCAACAGTGATGGGGGGATGCTGGGTGAGTTTAGCCTTGATGTCTAATGGTGAAGATCTTCTGAAAAACATTTTTAACGTGGCGTGATCTTTTCTCTTCCAGTTGACAAGCTGCTGAGCTCTGAAGATGGAGGTGGCATTTTTGATGATCCTCCAGCCATCACAGAAAGCGTCATGCTGCCCCCAGATCACGGAGATGATGAGGACGACTTTGACAACCTTCAGTCACGTAAGTATCAGTTTACAAAAGTAAAAACAATGTGTTTTAGGTGTTCCTGATCACGTGTGAGTGGTCATGTTGAGTAAGGTTCTGTTTTTGTGTCTGTCCAGCGGGTCCAGACAGTCCAGACTCTGGCCCGGCTGAACCACTGCCAGCAATGGCCGACCAAACAGAACAGACCACACTTGTCCACAATGAGGAGGAGGCTTTCGCCCTGGAGCCCATCGACATCACTGGTAGGTCTCATTTCCTCTTGTCTTACTGATTTAAGCTTTAAACAGACCACTTTGTTTTCTCAACCTGTATCTGGGAACAAAAAATTATTAAAAAGCTGCAACTTGATGGTGAATCTACGGTAGCCTCTGAGAGGTCAAATTATCCAGTGGTAATGAACATCTGGCTTTACTGTTTACTGCATTGATAGTTTTTAATGAATAGTCAACTTATTTTCCTTTACAATAACATTTTCAAAAATAATTTCTACATTGGACTTTTGTTTCTAGTGAAAGAGACCAAGGCGAAGCGTAAAAGGAAGCTGATCGTGGACAGCGTGAAGGAGTTGGACAGTAAGACCATCAGAGCCCAGCTGTCTGATTACTCTGATATCGTGACCACCCTGGATCTGGCTCCTCCCACTAAGAAGCTCATGATGTGGAAGGAGACTGGAGGGGTGGAGAAGCTCTTCTCGCTACCTGCCCAACCCTTGTGGAATGCCAGACTACTCAAGGTACACCAGTACTCGGGTACTAGTTACAAGTTAATATTCACCTAATAACAAGAGATGGAGAAGGGGACTGGTTTAGTGCTTCATCATGCCCGTGTAAACACTGAATGAAAGATGTAGTTTCCTTTAGTCATCCCTAAAGCAGTTTGTAAATGAAATTGAGTCTCTATTGATTTAAAAACGAACCCTGCTCAGAGTTTAATTATTACATCTCAGATGTTCACACGCTGCCTGACACCTCTGGTGCCAGACGAGCTGAGGAAGAGGAGAAAGGGCGGTGAGGCTGATAGTCTGGATGAGTTCCTGAAAGAGCTGGAGAACCCGGAGGTGCCCAGAGAGGAGATCATGACTCAGCACAGAGATGTTATTGGTAAGAGATTGGCCACGTTCCAGCTCTGACACTTTCAAATTGAAGCTTAGGGCTGGAGTGTTTTAAAAACGTATTATTGAAGAAATATGCTGTACTCACCTTCATTGGTTTGTTCTTTATTTTAAATGTTTTTGCTATCCGCTCTTTTAGACCAGACCATCATGGAGGAGCCCAGCATGCTGGCACCTTCTGTAATGGAAAGCAGCAGGACAACGTTGGATGAAACCGTCATGCCGCCTCCATCCACCCCTCGTGGTGTTAAACGTAAAACTATTGACAAGGAGAACACCCTTCCTGTGAGTACTCAGAGGCCTCTCGGGTTTTTATGTCTTAAAACTTTTTTTTTTTACACAATTTGATTATTTTATCCTAAGGTTGCATTGGTTGTATGTGCTGTTTACAGGGAAATTGGCATGAAATGACTCTATAATTTGTATTTTATGATACATTAAACATAAATGCATCCATGTGATCCCTGTGGTCTACGTTTTAAACACGTCACTGTTTGGTTTCTGGTTTTCAGATGGCTCCTCTGGAGCAGCAGCATCCACTGTTGGCAGACCGCTCAGACCTGTCTCAGCAGCTAGGCATGTCTCAGGTTGATTTACCTGCAGAACAGACGAGCATGGACCTCACCCAGCTTGTCCCTGAGCTTGATCTAATTGAAGATAAGCCTACAGATAAGAAGACCGACAGTGAAGAAGAAGGGGTGAGAGGAAGTCGCACAGTATCAAGCTTTGATTAGTTAGTTGAGATATGTGTTAAGTTTCTGAAAGCTAACAATAAGTGAAAAATGATCCATCAAATCAAAGGTATTTGTTGCTGCGCGTCTTGATGACGTCTCTCTGTGGTTCTCAGGAAGAAGACGGTCAGGCTGGAGACCAGGATCAGGAGGAGAAGAGATGGAACAAGAGAACCCAGCAAATGCTGCACGGCCTTCAGGTAGAAGAGCCTGTACTGCGCTGGCATGAACCATCCGTGTTTATTTTAATTTTAGGTCACCTGAAGTTTAATGCTGAAGTGTATTTCCTGGTTGTATTTACTGTTCTGTTCCTCTTCCCGTAGCGCGTCATGGCGAAGACTGGTGCAGAGTCCGTCAGTCTGCTTGAGTTGTGCCGAAACAACAACAGAAAACAGGCAGCTGCCAAGTTTTACAGTTTCCTGGTCCTCAAGAAGCAGCAAGCCATTGAAGTCACTCAGTCTCAGCCCTACAGCGACATCATCGCCACAGCTGGACCAAAATTCCACCTCATTTAGACATCGGAAGAACAAACACTGCTTGCAACAGACATACTTTTTTTATTACTCGACTCTTTGCCTTTTTTTATTTTGTTTTCCTGTCGAACCATTTTTTCACCCTTGGGAAGGGGTGTGAAGTAGTGAGGGAAGGGTTGGGAGCTTTTAAGAAAATGATTTTACTGTACTACAAATGGAATCATACAGTATTCTTGGTTCATGAGGAGTAAGGAATGTTTTACAAGTATATTTATAAAGGAAACCCTTACCAGTTACCTATTTGAAATTTTTGCTTCATAATGTTTTGTAAGTTAAATTTCTGTTGTCGGCTCATTCATTATGTTTAGTATGAGGTCCCCTCTTTCAGCTTCAGTACTTATAAATTTGACATTATCTCATGTGATCCTGTATTGGTTCTGTACATGTTCTGGAAAGGTACTGTTTTATAGCTCAGAAGCGTAACCTCTCCCATCACCTTCCTGCTCCACTTGTTGGATAGACAAAAAGCCTAATCTGTCAAAGTTAAAATCATACCTGGCGTTATGTTTCAGATGTATAATTCAGGCAGTTCATCAGTTATGTTTAATGTAATTTTTTTTTTTACGTTTATGCTTATCAGCCTCTTTTACATCATGTAACGAGGTAACTTGTTGCAGTTCACTATCCCATCTTTTTAGACTTTGGATAACTACTAGTTGTGATACATCTGTAAAAAATTAAATAAAGTGTTTCTAAAACTTGGCTTAGTAATGGAGTCTGGCCATTAAAAGCAATATTTTGAGACAAAGTTTCACAAATTAAGGTTGCATCATAGTAAGAAGGTTGCAGGTTCAAATCCTGGCTGTTGCCTTTCTGCATGAAATTAGTATGTTCTCATGCATGTTTAGTTTTTTCTGACTTCCTCCCACGGTCATGGAAAGAAAAATGACTCTGATTATCTGTCCAGGGTGACCTCTACCTCTTGCTCAATAACTGCTAGAGATGGGTACTGCCTGCCACTATTGAGGAATAAGTTTACGAGATGAGTGGGTACTACAAATTTGGAAATAAAGTCAAAGAAGATTGTACCTGTTAATTTAGATACATTTTAGTCTAATAGCCAATTAGGAGCGGTTTGTGTACAAACCTCAGAATTATGTCTGAAGTACTAAATATTAATAAACAATTGCATAAGCAGAGGAAACGGATAGAATAAATCTCATGTTTAAAACTGGCTTGTTTTTTACACGGACATGAACGGAGATGCACCCAAAGCGGAAATGTGCATGTGCATCACCAAATTCTTTCCCCCTTTCTCTGCGTGGACCAACACCGGCTCATGTCTTCACGTAAGGAGTCCACCTCCACTTCTACCGCAGCTATGGCTTCTACCGGCGGCACTTTGGATTCTCCAGTCAAACAAATCCAGATTGAAGGACTGGTAAGTGCGTCCGCTGTCATATCAGAGTATAACTGCCCTGTTATTGCAGAGAAACGGTTGCCACCAAATGCTAAAGTGTTAGCATCATCATGGCGGGGAGATAATGAGGATCTGAAGTAGTTTGGTCTTAATATTAATTGTGGTTTCCCCAACTACAGCCTTCGGCTAATCTGATATATATTTTTAGATTTACTACGTCACATAAAATTATAACATATTTGATTCCACAACTATATTTATAAGAGTAGTTGAGCTTGTTTTAGGTTAGCTGCCTGCTGCTTAGCTTCTTGTAGCTACAGGAGCGTTTAGTTCTAAAGCCGGGACCTCCCGTTGGAGATTTTTAAGGATGAAAGTGACGGTGTTTATTTTCTTTTTCTTCGCTGAGATGCAACTATTTACATTTACTGTATATGTACATATTTATATATGTTACTGCGAGACATTCCTAGCATCATCTTTGGTTGAACTATTGAAAACTGTTGAACTATTATGAAAACTGCTACAGGGAGGCATCCTAGGTGCTCCAAATCAAAATCACCTACTTTTCAAAAACTCACGTAATTTAATTTTTAATAATAAAATAATATTTACAAACAACTGAACAACTTTTTAAATCTTTCAATTAAGTTAATAAATAATTAAATGCAAATTTCTCACATTGGTTTAACAATCCAATCAGTGATCATCTTTGTTACTTGATTAAAGATTTTGTTTAAAATATTCACCTTATATTTATAACATAATTTTTGTGAGGTAATTAATTTTGACAAGCTTTCCTAAAAAAAATTTCTGATCACTTCAGTTGTTTTTACATTTGAAAATAATTCCAGTAATCAGGCTTTAGAATTGTTTTGTGATTTAACGTTAAAATCAAACGTTTACTCGATTAAAGTTTTACATGCTTTGGAAAACACATCGCTTCATATATATATTTAAAACAAACATTTTTCATTCAATATTGAGTGTTGCTCTAATGACTTGTTTATAATTTTTTTAATGGTCACTTTTGTTGAAAGTGACCATTAAAAGTAGTCTACGTTTATCTTTACATTCTGTAATACCTCTGTACAGACAGCAGAGGACAAACTCGCTGCATTGGCATCCACCAGTAGGAAGGCTTTTATTTTTCTCATTAAAACTGTCCTTGGGTATCAGGCTCTATAGTCAGATTTAAATATTTTACCTCAATTATTTGTAATATTTCACCCTCTGAGATTTTCCTAATTCCTTCCACAACCTTGTTAACCGAACGTTTTAATCCCAGCACTTCAGCCAAAAGCACTTCAGCTCCTTCTACTGTGTGATCTCATTTCTATTCAGAGTGCTGGAGGAGATGTGTTTATTTCAGGTGGAATTATGAACCTCGTTTCACCTGAATGTATTGATATGCAGCAGTTGCTGCTGCGTTGCATCATGACCTGTCTGTCAGAGGTTTCGCTGCAGGGTTGCCTGTTGTCGGTATCACCGCTACTGTGTTGTTGAAATGGTTTGTTTTCCCGCTTTAGAAGAGTCTCTCAGTGGTTGACGCTGCTACAGAATTGGATTGCAGCTCTGCAATGAGTTTCCATTAAACACCTACTGTGATTAAGCAATCGCTCGTGTTTGGGGGGAAAAAAGGAATCGCCTGATTTCATTCAATCTGACTTACGACACACGTCAGACGGTGCTTTTGTGTCATGAACTGGGGAAGAAGTCTGAGCACATTGTGAGGTGTATTTTTGGCATGGTGAATTTGAAAAGCTCTGGGATTTTTACGCAAAGGAAGGAAGTGCTACAGTAAGAGTTTAAACGTTTCATGAAACGGTGCCAGCGTTGATTTTTCTTTTCTTTTGTTTCAAAGCTCATGTAGGAGTATGAAACGAACAGTGTGCCAGAACAGTCTCCTCTTCCCCTGAGGCTTTTACACATGCCTTAGGCCCTTAAGCCTGGGCTTGTCAGGAATATGTCACATAATAATGTGACACAGATCAGATGCCACGGACACAGGAGACCACTTACTATCCTCATGGTACAGAATATACACACCAGTCAGTATCAGTTTCTCTGGCTGTTCAGTTATTCAGTGGAAACCATAGATTTGTTTACAGAAACTTACCTGCAATTGAAATTTTATATTATTTTGCAGAAAAAGGTGAAAAATCTTAATAAACAACTGATTTAAGACTGAGTCAACCGGGTGTTATCCCATCTGGTTCAAGTGAAATTGAAATGAAGTTGAAGCAAGCAGGTGTTTTGGTTGCTTCCCATTTTACCTTCTAGATCCTTCTAGATTATAAATTCTCCCAAATCTTCACATTTTAAGCCAGATTTGGACAGACATGTTTGAGAAAGCTTCTCTTCAAAGTCAGCAGGCAAAAGCTGACAGATGAAGTGAGAATCTGCAGCAGTCTTCATCCATGGCTTAACCCAACAGATGACTCACACAGCACCAAAGCCACTTCTCCACCAAGCACCTCACAGCCAACTCTTGTGTGTCGAGTCCGTCCACACTTGAGCGGCGGAACAAAAAAGAAAACTCATTAAAGGATTGTCTCTCTTGCTGTACTTTCTCATAACTTGAGCCCCGTCGTGTCGGGAATATGAGCTCTTTTTGTGTGAGCGAGAGAAGATTTATGATAAGAATTAAAGGCAGCCAACGGGAGATTTGGATCGCGATTGATTTTGCACAATTCAATTTTAAGCTTGTTGATTTATAATATGCTGTCCACATATCAATCTGGGGCCTCCGCACATGAGGTGAGCTCGCTGGGCTAGCCGCTGGTAAGCTAGATCAATAAATCTGTGCAGGAGTGTCGGTGTGGGAGAGAAAGTGTTGCAGTTAGAGATGATGCTGCAGAGAGAGGGAGAGAGTTAGTTTTTACATGTGTGCATCGCTCCAACTCGTAGCTTTCTGGGATTTGCTTTCCTTACCTGATGGCATTTACTCAGCGGCAGGAAGCCAGGATACAAATGCACTGAAACCCCCACCGTTCCTACCTTCCGTCCTTTATCTTGTAGTGCGGAAGCCTCCTCAGTTTCCCCTCCTTTGAAGCTTTCTGTAGACTCAGGAATTTCTCAGAACTCAAATGTAGCTCCCTTTACTTGACCTTTCTGTAGATGCTGTTTTTTGGTCACTTGTCCTTCCCTCACCTCGTCTCTTCCCAGAAGGATGCTTTTTAAAGTGTGTGATGAAGAGATTACCAGAAGGAAGATGGCTGAAGGCATATCTGTGTCTGCTGAGGAGGGAGAGACTAGGGCGCTATCTGATGGTGGAACAGAAATCTCCAACAGGAACAGCCAGGGGGAGCCATGGATCCCAGTCCCCCGTCCTCCTCACCTCTCTTGCCTTCGTCGCCACATCTGTCTGCTCTTGTCGCCCTCTGAGCCTCTTCCCACCCTCATTTGTCAGCATTTTCTTTGTGCTTCTCATCTCACCGTCTCACAATTTCAGTGTTATATTTCCTCCTCACCCTGCAGCATCACCTTCCCCATGGAGTTCTCACTCTTGCATGTTTTCACTCTTTCCTCCATCCTTTTCCATCCATGCACCCCTCCTATTTCTCAGACCCCCTCCCACACACCACCTCCCGCCCCTCCGTCTCAGTCAGAAAAGCAAAGGCAGGCTGGGAATGAGATTTGTTTTTCTCCGTGCTCCACCTCCCATCGTCTCTCTTCCCGCTGCCCCTAGCTCTTAACTTGTTGCATGACAAGTTCAGCTCTCTGCTAAAATAAATCATCTCCCAGGACAGCCTGCATGTGTGCGCACGGGGGCAGCTGCATCCAGGAAGGGCTTCCTTTTGTTGTGATCATGGGTGCAGAACTGCCACCCTGCTCTTGTGTGTGTGCGTGTGATTGTGTGTGTGTGTGTGTGTATTATTAATGCCTCTAGCTGTGACCTGCCCACACCGTTATCAGTGTGATTTATGCTCTCCCTGTCCGTGCTGTGCTCTTTTTCTTCATCCAGTTCCTGTTCATTTAGACACTTAGCCTCTCTCTCCAGACAGCCTGTTCTGTTTTCTTGTGGCCTTTGATTAGTGAACATGTGTATAGTGATGCTCAGCTCCTAGAATATGTGGAGGCTGTCGACCTTTTTGTCACTCATAAATATTTAATACACAGTGATTCTTCGTTTTTATGAATTAAGATTATTTAGAAAGTCAGAGTACAAGTTCAGGTGTGTCCTCTTACTGTATGTTTAGCAGTCTTTCTATAAAAGAATGTGTTCCTCCTGCCTTCCTCCTGCATGTTAGAGCGGTGCCGAACACCAACTGGCCTGTTCACGAGCAGTGATGCCCAAGTGATGGAGCTTGCAGGTGGTACTTCCTACACCACCACTCAACCAGTCTGTGATTGCCTGAGTAATGCGTCCCAGAGTTTCCTCTTCACATAACAAGGATTTTTGGGGCATTTTCACAGCTGTATGTAGGAGGTTAGTAGCTGTTGTACAGAATGGTGACTGACTTTTCAACATGCAGTTTGATGTGGATGTAAAACAGGGGGGATGTAGTGGCCGTCTAACTGGTGGTGAAGTTGTAGCGCTTTATTTCTAGGACAAAATGATTTATTCTGAGACATCTGAGTAAATATTTTTCAGATCTGAAAAAGGGAAGAGTGGTGCATTTATTTTTAATATTTGAAGAATTGTCAAAACGTACAAACTCAAAAAGTAGCAATTATTATTTTGTTCTCCCTCCATGCCCTGGCGGTAAATCTGCCAATGACCACTAGGTGGTGTTAATGTGGTCCACGCTGTTTCCTAACCACCATGGTAGGACTGAACCATTTGAGCAAATGATTGAATTTGTGATTTTTCTGGCAAGAATTGAGAATTCATTTATATTCACTGTTTTATTCAAATCAAGCTTGAGCACAATATTCAAAATGTGCGACACCTTTGCAAACATGACATCCTACCATCTGAACATTAACAGCTGATACTTTAATGCAAAGATGAAATCTAAAGAACTGGATAGTTTTGTGGGCTGTTTTATCTCCCAAAAGCATCACTTTAACACTGATCACTCATTTTACATGGAGACTTTACCGTAACCCCACAATGGTTTATGAAAGAAGAGAAGTTGTGCTTTCATGTCCATGTAGTGGTCTTGGGAAGCTGGCTAATCAGCCTCTGTCTCTCTCTTTGTGTCTGAAAGATGACCACAGCCATAAATAATATTGACTGTAGTAGCGCCGCTGCCACAAATGCACCAATGCTCTGCTCTGTCAGCTCAAGCACCAGGCTCCCCCAACTCCCACGCCAGCTGCTACTGTTGTAATACTTTAACATCTGGGATAAACGCTGCATGTGTAAAATAGTTGACACAACAGATCTTGGGTCAGTCAGGAGAGCTGCAAAAACCAGCAGCTTTAACGATCTAATGATCGCGTTGTCTTAAATTGCAATTCCATCAGAAAACTATAGCTCGTTTAGCTGAAACACCTGAAGATGAATGAACATAAAACTTAAAGGTTAGGTTAAGGTCAAGTTTATTTGTATAGCACATTTAAAAACATCTGAGCTGACCAAAGTGCTTCACGGAAAATATCTAATTTAAAACCAAGAAAGAATAAAGGACTAAATTAATAAGACAACAAAAGCAATAAACACAGTAAAATTGTCTATAAAGCTAAAAATAGTACTAAAATACACAAGGGAGTGAGTAACACACAGCCTTTAAATTACAATAAAATAAACTAAAATTTTAGGTTTCACTAAACACTTAGTCAAATAAATAGGTCTTCAGTGATGATGTAAAAGATTCTAAAGTTTGAGTAGACCTAACCGAAAATGGCAAGCTGTTCCAGAATGTTGGGCCTGCTATAGGAAAAGATCTGTCACCGCAAGTTTTCTGTTTGGTTTTTGGGACCTCCAGAAGTAACTTGGAGCTAGACCGCAAAATTCTGGCTGAAGTATGGCGTACTAGAAGTTCAGTCAAATAAGAGGGGGGAAGGCCTTTAAATGGATTTAAAAACAAATAAGAATTTTAACTTGATTCTGTGAACAACTGGAAGCCAGTGAAGGAATTTAAGAGCGGTGTCATATGCTCATATCACTTCATGCCTGTCGGTAGGCGGGCAGCCGCATTCTGAACTATCTGAAGGTGTGAGTTAGAGCACTATTCTAAACCAAAACAAAGGGAGTCTCAATAGTCTAGTCTACAGGTGACAAACAGATGAATGACTTGTTTGAACACCCTAGCAGAAAGATATGGCTTAATCTTCGCTAGAAGCCTTAGATGAAAGAAAACGTGACTGGACTACCGCACTAACCTGCTTAGAAAATTTAAGAGAACCGTCAATGAACACACAAAGATCTTTCACCACTGACTTGTGACGAGATCAAATTGCCCAGAGGAATATCTATAGCATCGAGGGAAGAATGATTTCCAAAAATAATTTCTGTTTTACTCTCATTCAGCTTTAAAAAGTTTAGGGCCAGTCATTGCTTAACATCACTGAGGTGAACCAACAGAGTCCCATCCTGATTTTAGAGGAAGATAGACTTGAATGTCATCAGCAAAACAATGGAAGAAAATACCGTACTTTTGAAAGATGGACCCCAGTGGCAACATAGACGCCAGTGAGAACATGTACAGAGCAAACAGAATTGGACCGAGAATAGAGCCCTGGGGCACACCACACTTCAAGGGTGCATCATCCAAGCTGTAGGGTCCCATAAAGGACCTAGTATCAAGTAGGAGCAAAACCACTGGACAGCTGACCCCTTCAAGCCAACACAACACTCCAGCCCAAATGGGAGGATGTTGTGGTCAATCATATCAAAGGCTGCTGATTGGTCTAGCAGACTTAGGACTGGAATATACTTGATTTTTAACTACGCGTATGGCTGCCTTGCATAACTTGCTTTCATTTGAAGCGTTGTTTGTGTGCATCCCCTGAATTTAATGCAGTGCTCTAGAACCAAATCAGAACACTTTGGTATGCCATGCAATATACAAATTACCAGTAGGCAGAGTTGACAAAACAAGTGAGACACACTCATCATGGTCACTCCGTCTCTGGTTTAGAAGTCTTTCATACTGTCTACGTTACAGCTGCTGTCTTTTTTTGTGCCGTGATCTCTTCTATTGATGCCATGTTTGTTTTGGTTGTACCCAAACCCGGCTCTATATCAGGTCTGCGTACTCTACTGTGCCCCCTAGCAGAATCCCCCAGTACTACATGCAGTGCCGCGCAGCAGCAAGTATGTGAACAAAGACACAGCCTGCTGCCCGCACCAAGGTTAAAAAGCAAGTATATACCAGCCCTTAGGGAAGATAAACATCTATGAATTCTACTTCACAACACTTTTAGCATCAGGATGTGGTGAGCTATCATAACTTTAGGTTCATGTCTGTTGATTATTTGAAGAAAAATTTATTTTAGCTTCTCATGTGCCATTTAATACTTTACAGCTCACTCCAACTTCCTACTAGGAGATGCAGACAGACTCCTTCCTCACATCTGGAAAACTCACCAGCAGGCTCAGTGCTCATTAGGAAAGAGGTTCAGTGGCAAAGAAGAGAAAGTAAACAGTTCAACAGAAGTTAGTGTGTGTGCAGAGATGGCTAATTTGTATTTTTGTTTTGTTTTTGTGCCGTGTAAATGACAATTTCCATTACCAGTAACCTAGATAAAGCGTGATGTACATACATGGCGTTTTAAATCAGAATGAACAATTTAAATAACCTGAGGCTTACCCGGGTTTGTAATTTAGATTTTCATTTTTGATAAAAACATAAAAAGCTGCCACACACGCCCTTGTTTTCACATTCCCACTGCAGTGCAGCAAATAAGAGTTTTAAACCATATTTTAGTCTCAACAAACCTTTCTTTTGACTCAACAAAACAAAGATAATGGTTTTCTAATCCACTCCAAGTTGAATAATTTAATAGTAAATCCCTTTGAGTTCTCTGTCAAGTGTATGAGTGCATGCATTGGGGACATGCTTTTACTTTGTGTGTACATAGTTTTTCTAATTTAAAAGGCTTTAAGGAAGACTGCCTTTTATTTTAAGATATCTGTTTTCTTATTTTCCATCAAAGCCAGGGGTACAGAAACGACTGTGTGATTGATTACACTGTTATATACCGTGATTGTGGCAATGCATTGTTTATGCATGAACCCTCTTCCATTTTTATGAAGGCCTTAAACAGTACAGCTTGTGTTCCTATAAATGCAGAAGCTCTTACAGTTGCACTCTGTGATTTGGTTGGTTGGGCGTTATTGAGCAGCCACAGGCAACAGCAAAGTGATTTCTTTGTTTAAAAAGCAAACTCTCAACCTACCTGTATGGTTTCTCTTTTTAAAATCTGCTGATGTAAATCCGTGTCCCCTGAGAACGTGAACTCTCAACAAGTGATTGTTTTTAACACTGAGCAAATTAACGGTCATTATGATTTTGTCAGAACCGAGCCGTCCTGGTCTCCTCTAGCTGCTCCCCTTGTTGCTCCTGTACTGCTGGCTTTTATATTATTTTACTTCCTCTGGAACAAAGCTGTGAAGATATTTAAAAGTTAAATTTGAATAAAAACGGTTCATGATAAAAAGGATGCTAGTTCTGAGTTTTCATTGGTGCAGTTTCATTGGCTTTTGAGCCAAACATTCCAGAGCTTGTTTGTTTAACAGCATCAAGTTAAGTGGCTCATTTATTCTGTTTTAATCAAAACAACAACAACAACAACAATCCGATGCCACATTTGGAACCTTTGCAAACCTTTTGAGAATTCACACTTTTCCTGTTTGGGAGCATTTAGACCAGGTGTGCCCAACCCTGGTCCTAGACTCCCTACCCAGTTTTTTCTCTGCTTCGTCACACCTGACTTTAATCAGCAGGTGATAAACAGGCTTCTGCAGAGCTTGATGAGCTGCTGAGCAGGCGATTCAGCTATTGAATCAGTTGTGTTAGAACAAGGGAACAACTAAAACATGTTGGATAGGGGATCTCGAGGACCAGGGTTGGGCACATCTGGTTTAGACGGTAGTGACTTAATGGCGGCGCATCGGTGGTGCATCGGCCACAAGCTCACGAGGACCACATGCGTTTAGCCATTTCTTTTCTGGATTTTTTCTCTTTGGCAACAAGACTACAGCCAAAATTGCATGATTGACTAGGAATGCACGATATAACAAGCCCAGAAATCTAGACTGACAGCAGCCAAAACAAAAGGATTTTGCTCTGCATGTCGGTCTAGCCACGCTCCATAAGAGCCTCAGCCGGCCTACCATTGGCCTGAGCAGTCTTGTGTTATGCCAATCACAGCGCTCTATCGGTTTAGTGGGCGGGAAGATGGGATTGGACTAATTAGACGTGGGCTTTTCTTTGAGTCAAGAACACATAAAGTTACTTAAATTTATTTAGAGAAAGGATGTATTTGCGTCTTCTTCAACAGCGTATGGCAGACTGCCTCGTTGACTGACATCCGTTGCGGTACGTTGTTCGTTGTCCAATAGCATGTGGAGACAGTTTGAAAGACAGCCATAGATTCCACCCCACGACTGAGCTCTATGTGTCGTAGCCAGACTATATATGCACATATATGGGATGGCTTGCCAGGCTCAGATACATTGGCATCTACATCGGTATTGGACGCTATTAGTGATTTTTAACATATCGTATTGATTCGATTAGTGAAACTGAGCTGATATTAACCACCAATGTTTATTTTTTAACAAAAACATTCAGGTTGTTTTTGTGTGAAACGCATTCAGGCAGCCGCCCAGGTCACACCGTGTTGGGGAAACCCCGTTTTGCATTTTTATTCCCAACATTTTAGTTTCCAAGGCTGAACATTCTTCCTCAGCCTCTCTCTCTCTAACGCTGTTTTTGTTTAAAACACATTAATATCAGTGTGAAAACATTTTAATTAAAATAGGTTTTTTCACTTTCACAGACTGCAGAATGTTTCCTAATTATGTTTTAATTTTATACATGCACTTGCGTATTAGAAGGTGACATTAACATTGTCTGCTTTGTTCTCCTTTAGATTTGTTCACCCATTTAATTTGTTTGTCCTCAAATGTGCAGAAGAACTGAAAGGAGAGAAATTAATCTGCAAAGGTTCCCTTTTGCCTTCCGAAACAAAAAAAACATGAAAATAACCCTAAATCACACTAATGAGCACAAGTTAACCTGGCAGGCAGGACACCACTGAGCATGATGGCATAAATTCAGGTTTAATGAGATAAAATGATAAAACCGCGTCCAGGTCAGAAAACAAAATCGTAACCCTGAAGCGGTTATTAAAAGCTCTCGGTCTGATCTGATAAAACAGTTGTCTTTTTCCTACGCTCACAGGTTGTGCTGAAGATTATTAAGCACTACCAGGAGGAGGGCCAGGGCAGCGAGGTGGTGCAGGGTGTCCTGTTGGGCCTGGTGGTGGACGACCGGCTGGAGATCACCAACTGCTTCCCCTTCCCTCAGCACACCGAGGACGACGCAGACTTCGACGAAGGTAATTCTGCTTGCCGTGCTGATTTACTCACAACTCGGAGTCTGCAGTGACAGTGGTAGATGGATTTGTGAGATCATATTTGAACGCCTCAGAAACATTTTTATACTTTCTTGTTACTTTCATTGCTGATAAGAACTTCTTTGTCATTCAAATTCGGCCGAGTGCCTTTATGAACTGCAAATTGGGATGATTAGGTTTTTAATTAGCTCCGACTTCTTGGGTTGCTATAGCAGATGGTGCTGGAAATATTCATTTGAAACATTTCTGTGCAACAGGGGGTGGGGGGGTAATCCGTTTTTGTTTTGGCTGTAAAACTTGGATAGATTGGTTTTATTTTATCTGATCATGCTGAGTGACAGGCGGGCAAGAAGGTTATTGTCTTGAAGCCTAGAATCTTATCGGAGCTGGTTCTTAAAATTCCACAAAACTGGTTTAATATAAACATTTCTGACTCTAGCTGGATCAGCTGGAGGTGAATCGTGAAATCTTCACTTGATTTAAAATAGTAAGGCTTTGAGGGATGGGTGTATCATCATCTAAACTCAGAGTAATGGTGTGATTTTGATGCACCAGTGCAGATGTAAGGACACTGTTGAGCTCTAACTGGACCCACTCAGTGCCAGATGTCCTACGCTGTCAGTGCCAGGGTTGATGTGAGAGGTCAGCAGGGTAGGGGTGGAATACTCCACCTCTGGGGTCACAGGTGGACTGCATGAACGTGCGCAGGGTTTTATTTAGTCCTTATCTGCAAAAATCCACTTCCCTTTTCACCCCATGCCTCCCACTGGAGGCTGCCATGTCCTCGGACCTCTGCCCCGCTCTCGTTGAGCCTTGTTTTTACCGACTGCCTGTTCAGTGCTGCACGGTCTCCGACAGGCTGGACCGCGGGACAACAGAAAGACGAACAGATGCAAGGTGGACAGGGCGAGAAAATTCTCCTCTAACAGGCCTCCACTGCTAATGAGCAACCATCAAAAAAACTGAGCAGGATGCTCAAGCGGCGATGATGGCTAAAGGTCGTTAGTGTGAGGAGCAGTGGCTCTGTGTGTGTGTGTGTGTGCGCGCGTGTGTGTGTGTGTATTGGTGAAAGCCACAGCTGGCTGTGATGTGGACTCGTGATGGTTTGGGTTTTCCATCTGTCACTCTTTTTAAGTTAACAAGCGCTTCAGTGACTGGTGGCTTGCTGTGAACTCTGGTAAATTTACCGAGCTACAACAGAAATCCTCTCAGCACGGATTCTGATCCAGCTGCAAAAGGTGACAGGCTTCAGGTTATCTGCTGGTATGGAACCGAATTCCAAATGTAAATGGGATTCACTCATGTTGTGCTTGCTGGTTCTTGCCAACTTTTGTTCTGTCAGATGAGAACATGACACCAAGGAGAAGTGTGTGACTCTACAGAGAGCAGCTGCCTCATCCTTCTTAGCCTTCTGACTAACGTTCATGCTTCTTTCTCATTTTCCACTGAATCAAAGCCGTGGAGAGAGTCGGCAGAAGTGAAGTTGTTGATCAGGCATAAGATGTGAAATTGATTTTATGTCTGTACATAAAGCCATTTTGTTTCTGACTGTACTCCAGCTTGAATTTTCTCCCCACCCACACAGCTGACCAGCTGGGCCAGTCAACTGCCTCGGTCTCCTCTGCTCCAGAGCAGCTAATTGTTAGCACTTCATGTGTGCTGGTGTTGGAGTGGGCTGCCTCGGCCCTCTGCAGACCCACACAGAACAAAGTGTTCTGCTTTGGTTCTAAGCTGGCTTTGAAACAGTCCACTACTTGAGATGTTTTTGGTTGCAGGAGCTGGCGTCCCTGTTAGATTTACAAAAGCCCCGGACTTAAAATCATGTTTTCTAAATCCAACTAGCATTTCTTAAAGGAGCGCTGATCGCCCACTGTTTGTCATGCTGGAGTTTTAAGATCATTTGGAGAAATGATTGACTAATGTGCAGTCAGAATGTGTGTTGTCAATGACCATCAGCCACCACCACGCAGAACTGTAGCTCAGTTTCAGTAATATTGACTCAGTTATGCCATTTTTTTTGTTTTCCAAACCCTGATTAGCCACAGTTGTGGAGGTACATCCAAATCTACTTAATATCTGTCAAGTGGTTTATGAAATATTTTGAAAACGAACACCGATGTTAGCAAAAGCATCAGTGATGCTCTCTGTGTAATAATGGTCAGTAACATCCACACAGTCATTTGCATCAGTCCAGTGTTTCTGTAATGCTAAACAGAGTTCGTCTTTGCAGGTAAAATAACTTTCACCTACTTTTTACCCTTCTGAGAAGAAAAAAACGGTGCAGCTCATGTAATTTGGATGCAGCTGCTCACACTTGCACTTTACTTGTGCTGAGTTGTTTGCTTCTTGGAAGTAATGTTTCAATAAGCACCCTATTATTCTGTACAGTGGTGGCTTTTTTTCAGCAACTTATCAGGAAGCAGAAGGACACACACAGACACACACACACACACACGTACCCTGTTAGATAGGAATTCACGCGGTCTGGAGCCTCAAAAGCACATTTGTCTCTCGTCAAAATGTCATTTTTTCCCATCTGTTTCTCTCAATTTGCTTTATATTTGTTCATTGTTTTTATTTTTATCAGCATGAGGCTCAGCGGCCTTTCAGAGTCTCATACACTCAAACATTAATAGTTCTATAAATGAATATGAGAAGATTTTCACATCTCCATTAAAGCGACCGGCCGTTTCGCCGTGTTAAAGATTGATATTTCATTGGGACTCAGACAGTTTCTGCATGTTATCTTTTATTTTGCCGGAGGTGCTCTGAAGTGTCTGCCTGATAGGAGCAGCTTATAGTGATGGAGGGTCTCTTTGTGGAGCTGTCTGTCTTTTTTTAAAAACCAAGGCGTTCTGATCATTCTCCAGCTTTCTCACCGGCGTTCATTGTGCGGATGGACAGATTTGATGAGTGTCTGGTGTACTGCTCTTAAAAGTGTTCAGTCTGACGCTAAATCCTCTCGGCCTTCACAGCAGAGACTACCTGTTCTGTCACCCTGTTGTGGCGCAATGGGGGGAGGAAGAACTCAGTCCTCAGGTCTTCTGTTCTCTGTGGTTCCAGAGGGAGAGGTAGAAGTGCTGCAGCCTCGCTCCATAAGACGCTCAAAGCGTCCCACGTGATTTTTTCTGTGAATTCGTTACATGGGCGTATTCATTAGAGCTCAAGATGAAAAAGACTCGGCGGAGCAGCGAGTGCTCCCCTCCTCTGGCATCGTCAGGTCCCTCGGATGCATTCTGCCTGTAAGGTCTGGATGTGCGGTTATATTTCTGCCCCATGAATTTCTGCATTTGTCAGCATCACTTTGAGTGTGTCCGTGTGTGTGTGTGTGTGCTGAATCATCTCACTCTGACTCATTGCTGCTGGCGGCTCCACAGATTAGAATGACTCCTGGAATCCATCTCTAAAGGAACAATAGTTGAGATTGACAGCTATGTGGCTGTATGTTAATTTTATGTTGCATGCGTGTTGCTTGTTTGTGAGAGCACGTTTCTGAATACATGCATCTGTGTGTGTTTGTTGTGTGTGTGCCATGCTGCTACTTCATCAACAGGTGCCAGTGTGGAGCTGTGCTTGCAGGGCAGCCTGTGGCTGCAAATGTGACCAAAATAAGTAAAAAACACAACAACAAAAAGACAGAAAAGGAGTAACTGCACACACAGAGCACAATCTGGCTCGGATAAAAAAAAAGCAGAAAAATAAAGAGCCTTGGCTGAACACCAACCTCCCTATCTCTCGTGCCCTTGCACACTCTGTCCTTTTATCATTGACTAAAATGTATGGATGAGATGTGTAGAACTATAGGCAGGCGCTCTGAGCAGTACGGGCACAAGAGAAGCATGTTAATAATGTAGGCAGGCCCTCTTCCTTTGTTGTGATATCGGCGATAAAGCATTGCAAAGACGACGTATCCTGGTACGGAGAGATTATTAGGGATGTGGGCATGAATGAAGCTGTGTAAGGTAGTAATTGTGATTCTGTGCTCCCAGGACAGACGCACACTAAACAATTCTTCACTGTGCTTTTACAAATTCATAATAACTTTTGTTTTCATCAGTTTCAGAACGGATTTTATCATTTTACACAAGACGGGGAGTTATAGTTTGACAGTGTTCCAGCCTCTTTTGTGATGAAGTATCGTCACACACTAGTTTCATATTAAATGGTGTGTTGTGGTCTGAGGCGCTCTGTAACTCAGCTCATAGTGTTGGTTAATTGGAATGTTCCCACCTAGTGTTTTTAGTGTCTTCATTTTCCACACCTGTTGCTGAAGAAAAGCTCAGACTTCAGTTGGATTTCACGCTGCTTGGATCACACTGCCCAGAAGTGACGATGTCAGAGGGAAGTTGGTTCCAAAAATAAGATTTAGGGAAGCGGTGTATTCCACAACCCATAACTGATCAAATTATCCAAAGTGATGTAAACGATAGAGGATGCTTCCAATCAATTCTTTGAAAATGAAAGATTACTTTGATACATTTGTCACTGAGTCAGTTTTAGCATTAGGGTTGGTAATGTCTGGTAATCCTCTAAACATTAATAAAAAATCTGTACTAAACACACAAGAACAATCCTCCCATTTAGCCTAATTGCCATCTTCACTGTTTGAAATGGTGAAACCTTGCTGGTGGCAGATTTTATGGGATGTTACTAATTAAATGTAACTCCTTGAGTAACTTTTGGACAGCCCAGAATAATACCAGGCTGTCTAAAGACTTGTTTTCTCTCTGAAGTCTTTTTTCTGTTTAGAATTTGGTGAAATAAAAAGAATTCACCTCATAACACGGTCATACAACCCTGTTTAAGCAGCTCCAGCAGGGTGAACAAATGTTTGCAGCTGATTTGATCAACAATTAAAGCTAACCAGATCTATAGATCTTTCTTTTTGGCCTGTAGGGACCAACTCTTCCTGTTTCTGTTCGACAGCAGGAGAAAGTATCCTGAAGATGGAACAAAATTAGAACACCCTCTTTAGCTCTCCCTCTCAATATGTCTCCTGCTCTACTTCTCCATCTTTTGTTTTCTTTTCTCAACTCATTACATGTAAGCGCCACCTCCTCCCTTCTCTCCCACCATTCCCCCTTTGTTGCTTCTCCTCAATCACTGGCTCCCCTTCTACCTTCTCAGTTCCCAAATCCTTCGTCCATCCCCCCCTCCCTGAAAAATAATTATGATGCGTACGGTTTGAGAAAAACACTGAAGCGCCCAACAAATGTCCTGTTGGGATAATCATATGCCAGAAATAGAGCAGTTTATTTTGCAGAAGTCATTTGTTTTAAATTACCAGCAAGGGGTGTTCTTTATTGGAAATCTGGCGTTGATGCTATTGCTAAGAAAAACATCACATTTTATAGTGCTGTGAAAAGTATTTACGCCTTTAAAGATTTCATTTGCTTTTACTTTTTTGTCACTTCAATGTTTTCGATATTGAAAGTTACCCAAGTAGATGCAAAATGCAGTTTTTGCTCCAAGTCAGAACTCTGTACACCTCTGTTCCATACCAAATGTTCCAATCTGAAAAATATGAGTACATTTCCTGTTACATCCCCAGTTTTCAGTTCAGTTTCTTGCCCAAGGATATTTGGACATGTGGCCTGCAGGGCCTGGGATCGAACCTCCCACATCTTCTATCAGTGGCCAACTGCTCTCTCCATTCAGCCACGGTCCGCCATGGCTCTATGCATCCTACCTTGATAAATCATAAAATAACTGTGATTAATTGTGACACTATTTGGACAGCTGATTCAGGTCCACTAGCCACATCCAGGCCTGATTACTACCAGATCTATAAGTTAAAAGTCATTTCAATAGAACCTGTCTGATACGATGAAGTACGCTAAAAGATCTCAAAAAGCCACACATTCAGTCCTCTTCTAAAGAAATACAAGAACAAAATGACCTGGGACATCTAAAGCACTGCTGGCCTCGCTTGGTTAGGGTTTGGGTGGAGGTCATGAATCAACAACAAGAGGGGATGGGCTAGGGCTGGGCGATGTGGCCTAAAATCAATATCACGGTATATTGAGGAGTTCACCTCAATAACGATAAATGGACGATAACTACATGTATGCGCAAAAACAAAAGTTGTCCACTAGATGGGGCTGTTACGTGTATTACGTTGAGTCACGTCATGTGACTCAAGGTGGTATGGCTTCTTCAAGGGACATGAACGTCACTAACCTACACACGTCTTTTCATTTTTTAAATCAAATTTATTGACATGGGAAAAACAATATCGATAAAAGTCAGAAATTTTGGTAACGATACATTTTCAATTTATTGCCCAGCCCAAGGATGGGGGGGGGTCATGACATCATGGAAGAGTTCCAAGGCCAAAACCACTGCTGGCCAAAGCTAACAAAAAAGACCCTACACACGTTTGCCACAAATTGCCAGTAATGGTAAATGGCCTGTATTTGTACAGCGCCTTCTTAGGGTTCTACAACCCCCCCAAGGCGCTTCACAACACAATCAGCCATCCACCCATACACACACATTCACACCCTGGTGGGGATGAGCGCGAACCTGCGACCTTCCGATTGCAAGGCGGCCACTTAACTCCTCTGCCACCATCATCTCGATGATCTCTAAGACCTTTGGGAGAATATTCTGTGTACTGATGAGACAAAAGTTGGACTTTCTGTTACACCTGGTGTAAAACTAGCAGTCAACCATGGTGGTGATAGTGTGATGGTCAGGAGTTCCTTTGCTGCTTTAGGACCTTGACTACTTGCTTTAAAGGCGCGGAACACTAAAAAAACATTTTTTTAAATTATTTGTGATTATAATCAGTCACTATGTTTTTCATGCAGGCTGAACATGAAAATCGTCTCCTACACCTATCTCCTGCATTAGCTTCTGATAGAAAATAAACGATGAAACTCTAGGATTTGAAAATCCTGACAGATCTACGTCACACTGTCACTTAACATTATGGACTCACCCATTTTGACTCACGATGGGGAAGGCTGTTGTTGGTTTAGCGTCCAGGAAACAGCAGAGAACATCTTGACTAGTAGAAGATAACCGTTAGCATTAGCAACTCCACCACACAGCAGGACTCCTCCAGGCTTGTGTTATGGGGGAGATAAAACTTCAATGTTGCAGAGCAAATGGAGTCAGTGGTAGAGTCGTGTTGCTGTTAGCCAATCAGAGGAGAGATGTCCAAATATCAGGAAATAAGACTCCACATCCTGTTGTGTTAAGCTCTCTTCTGATGTTACATTCTGCTATTTCCTGAAACAAGTACATCTGAGCTCCCTCCCCAAGTACGACTTAGAAGGCATTCATTCTTACTAGAGACCATTTTCAAATGTATTGACTAAACGAGTGTCCCACTCCCACACCTTTAATTGATGGAACCACAGGTAGTCTGACACTCATTACCAGTTATCACAAATGCTTTATTGCAGTTGCCTCCGAGGGTATTGCTACCAGTTAGGTTTAGTGAGCAACTGCTTTTCTACAGTGGTTCAAGTTGGTCCAGATAGCTTTTCCCTCCTAATAAATAATATCATCAGTTGAAAATGTATGTACATATATCTGTTTTATGGTTTCCTTGCTATGATCACCAGACCTTTCTAGATGGCAAATTACCAACCCCCATCCCAATGGCATAAAGCTGCTCCTCTCTAGGTCATGCTTTCAACAAGTTTACTCTCTGTGAATCAAACTAGTTTTAAAAATTTAGTTTACTAAGAGTCCAGGTTTAATTAGAGATGTTGGGTAATACACAATGGGCTTATCTTAGCCGGAGAGCATTTAAGTTGGACATTTGACTGTCAGACCACTCCTTGAGTTCTAACAAGACACATAATTAAAAAGAGCGGTAAACCTTCTTTTGATGTGTAAACAACTTTTCGTCATTAACAAGATTGATTTTGCTGATTGACACCCCCTTCTCAGTTTGCTATTTGTTGTTGATGTCACTCCTGCTGCCACGGTTTGTAACACTCAGCAAACCAATTAGCCACATAGCTTAAGATTGGATTTATTATGAATGGGATGGAAGATAAAGAAAATGCCACACTGCAAGACAAGTCTGTCTGCTCTGATTAAAGCACTCTGGTGAAAGGAAGGGTTACTGGGAGGCTTTCCAAAAGGGCCCAGTTTAGTCTGTTTTCATTAGCCGTTATCTATCTACTCATGCAGTTTTATCTTAGAAATGTATCTTGTGTGTGAGAAAGGCAGACAAACCTTTAGTGACCACTGTGTCAAGAACTAAAGAGCAAGTAGTGATTGATATAATACACCATATTGTGAGATTTGGTTGTGTCAAATTAGTCATTTACAGTACAATTAGAGGAAATAAATATTAACTCATTTGTTGTTCTTGGTGAATCCTTAAAGCAGATGCTGATTAGGGATGCACGTTTTCCAAAATTTCTTTAACCGGTTATTGACGCCCTTTAATGGTTAATAGCCGGTTAACCAGAAACCGATTACCAGTTGTTGTGTCCTTGGGCAAGACACTTAACCCACACTACCTGCTGGTGGTGGTCGGAGGGACTGGCGGCGCCATCTTTTCTGTCAGTGTGCCCCAGGGCATCTGTGGCTGCATCACCACCAGTGTGTGAATGTGTGTGTGCATGGGCGAATGACTGATTGTGTTGTAAAGCGCCTTGGGGGGCTGTAGAACCCTAGAATGCGCTATATCAAATACAGGCCATTTACTAAACATTCTCTTAAAAGTTGTGAGTCAGCACCAGGATTTACAACCCAACTCCATCCAGTTTTTATGAGTCGGAAAGCGAGAGGAATGTTAGACTGCCAACCCTACCCAAAGCTTTCTAAGTGCCGATAATATGATGTTAAGTTCCAAACTAGCTGAGGCATAATTAGGGCCCTTTGTGACTAAACTGAGACATTAAAACCTGCTTGGACGTCACAGGTTATGTGCAATTATGCCATATTCCCCATATGACCCAGACTATATAAAACCTGTCTCTAATGTGTCAGGCATCTGAGTTCAGTGCAATTCCATCTGTGACTTTCCTAAATTTTCTCACAACTTTGTGCCCTCAATTAGTCTCCACCATCACAGCCCAGTCAAATATTGACTCAGCTTAAGAATGAGACGTGTAAAGATGGGTCTGCCTGAGCGTTATCATCTGTTAAAAAATCAAATGACTTTTGGCATAAGCACAATAATCTCATGGACAGTTTAGCTTTTTGTTTCCTAAAATAACATCAATGTTAAAGAACCTCTCCCCCATTCCCAAAAAGAAAACGCATCAGCTGTTGGATAGGACTCTTGTTTAGTGTTGTTGAGATCCACTGCTCTGATTTGACCTTCTGACAGGACACACACAGCATCTGCCTCAGTTTCCTCTCCATCATTGTCAACCCGATGATCCCTGACAACACCGCTGGCTGAGTACTGTCCCTCTCATGACATGTTAGATTATTTGCAGCCGTCTTATTTTCCTCCACACTTCTTTCGCCCCATTTTCACATCACCACCAACATAGGGGCTTGGTTATTGAGCCCTTGTAGAGGGAATATTCAAGGGATCTGCTCTTTATCGAGAAGTAAAACAAATAGCTAAACTTATGCGAGCTTCTTAGAATGGAGACCATTCTGAAATATATGAATTAAAGGGCACATTTCACTTAATCGCTGCAAAGCAGCAAAAGTTTAAATGTAAACCAAACTAATTATGACCAATTATATCAACATTTCCTCCTCTAAGGTCTGAGAGGTTAGCCCTTGGTTTTCTGAGCTGGTATTGTCATCAGCGGCAGACACGTTCATGTCGGGTTAATTGAAGTCAGGGGGATTAAAACCGCCTCTGCCATGATCTCCTCACTTTTTCCCCCTGCAGATACTTTTCAGTATGCACTGAAGCATGTATGTGTAGATTGTGCTTGTGCGTGTGTGTTGTTTAAAACTAAAAAAAAAATGTTGGACTATCATTCTGATAAGGTCTGCCTTGGGGGTTAGCCCTTCAATAGATCACTCTACCTGCCCCAAATGGGAAATTGATTTCCTCCGTCTTCCCGTCCTCCCTCACCGAGGCTAATTAGAAATCGCTCCCTGCCCACCTTTAAGGGAAATGCATAAACATTAAAGATGCTCTGTTAAGTGTGATGGGTTGTTTTTTTGGGTTGGTGGCAGGTTTGCCTCTATCCTTCTGTCCTCCTCTGTCTCCTGCTACCGTCTAACTGTTGTGTAAAGCTGGCTGTTAGCAGAGAGCTGTACCCGTACCTGCTTCTGAATGTTCACCTGGTGTTATAAATCAAGAGTGTGAGTCCCCCGAGTGCCGTCACCATCAGCATCAGTCCCACTGTTTTATTCATTTGCTCCTTTGTCTCGTCACAATGCTGCCCTACATTAAATTTTGTGTGTGGAGGGAGGTCAGAATGCATTACTGCCTGCTGCTGCTAATCCAGGTGGGCTGTGGGGAGCAGATGCGGGGAGGGGATTTGGCTCAATGTGACATGGATGTGAAAAAGTGGAGAGAGAGAAAGGCCGAGGATGGCAAGAGCGATGGGGAAAGGAGGACAGAGGTAGAGGAATGAGGAGCTGATGGAAATAGAGTCCAAGAGAGGAGAGCAGCCAAGCAGGAGACGGAGGGTTGGTGCACATAAGAGAAGAGGGGCAGGTGAAGATGGACAGCAGGAGTAAAGTGCTCTGAGAGATGCAGATGTGAGGAAACCAGTAAGAGATGGTGGAAGAAGAAAAATGGCAGGGAGATGTAGTCCAAGGAGCGAATCAAACACTACCGAGACGATCGGCCAAGCACCAACACCAACTTAAATTAATTCTTCCCTTTTCTGGTTTAAACTCCTTTCTTACATTTTCAATCAGTTTTAATGCCCACCCAACCCTTAGGTGTCACTCTAACATTGACTAGCTGGTTAAGATTTAGAGAACTTGGACTTGACAAACCTGCATGTCTGAAATACGCCCTCTCCCTTTAGCCGCTCTGTTAGGCTGTGTTAATCACAAGTGGGCCTGTGTTTACTCATGCGAGGCTGATAGTTGTAGTTCTACACAGGTGTAGCCACATGGGATTTCACTGAGACAAATGATGTGGGTGTCGCTGCAATTAATTGTCCCACCACAGACGGGGAGTCCTGTATGAGTGCAAACACCTGTGAGCAGATGAGCTGAGATGCCGAGTCTGTGGGGAGGTGAGTGATAATAAATAGCATTTTGGGGGATGAAGCGTGAGGTTAAACATGAATTATTAGAAGTATATAGCAGTGTCATTGCTGCTTTAGATTCAGTAGGAATTGAAATGGATTGCAGGGATGTTTGTTCTCTAAGCTACACGATGGTTGGAAAACTTCAAGAATTAGTCCTCTGTCAGATTTTGATGTAAAAATCTAATGGTCATTTAAAAAAGAGAAACAAGTTAGATTTATTTAAAGTGACTGTTCGGAGTTTTCCCCTTTCTGGAATTATGTATGATTTATCAGAAATCCATAAAAGTGATTGTCTTATCATGTACTGTGATATAATGTAAGCAATACGTCTTTTTTTTTTTTGCTAAGCCCGCCCCTGCCCCGTAGAGCTCCGTGCAATAGGAAACTAAGTGCCAGTCAGAACTAACCAATAGTGTTAGACTACCACTTATGTGCTCCAGAGTTAAGGACGCACCTTGGCTAATGCAGTGCTGATGAACATTTTACAGACAAGTAAAGCTTGGTTTATGCTTGACGCATGTACATTCCGTATGGAAATGAGACGCGTGGATGGAACGTGCGTCGGACTTTGCAGCGTTTAGGTCCTTCCTACCTTCTGCGGCTTGTCTCCACTGTGAGCCAATATTCTCCCAGAGTGCAGGGTGGCATATAGGCTCTACGGCATGCATTAAAACACTACACCATAGTATAAGTAGAAATCACTGATGTTTTACACTTTTTTACTGCTTCCTCGTCTTTTCCGAGTGTGAGCAATTTTACTCAACAAATTATTAACAATATTTTGATCACGGTGATCTTTATGGGCTGAATCATAGAGATGTTTGTATTTACGAACCTCCATCACTATGAGCTCTTGCAGTCCACCATGTTTTTCCACGCAGGATCGTCCGCGTAGTTAGAAAATGTCCTAGGTGCGCGGTGCGGAAACTTTGGGCCGCGCGGAGGGGCGTGGTTGCTAAAATGACGTAATTTTGCCGCGCGGAGCCTTGCAGACTTCGCGGACGCGTCAAGCATAAACCAAGCTTTAGTCTTTAAAATATAAATATATGAAAACACAACATGACATGAGAACAATAATTGTAAAACGTGTTTTAGCTCAGTTTGTCGGCTACAGAAGCACGATCATAAACAAGAAATGTGCAGTCGCCATCTTAAATTAACGAATCGAACGACTCTTGGTGTGATATGCTTGTCAGCCACTAGATTGGTGCCATCAGATAAAAGAAATACTCTGGACAGCCGCTTTAAGTACAATTGATTATTAAGTAGTTCCATCCATCCATCCATTTTTTTCCGCTTATCTGGAGTTGGGTCGCGGGGGCAGCAGCTTAAGGAGGGAAGCCCAGACCTCCCTCTCCCCAGCCACTTGGGCCAGCTCCTCCGGGGGAATCCCAAGGCGTTCCCTGGCCAGCCGAGAGACATAATCTCTCCAGCGTGTCCTGGGTCTTCCTTTGGGTCTCCTCCCGGTTGGTCGTGCCCGGAAAACCTCACCAGGGAGGCGTCCAGGAGGCATCCTAATCAGATGCCCGAGCCACCTCAACTGGCTCCTCTAGATGTGGAGGAGCAGCGGGTCTACTCCGAGCCCCTCCCGGATGACCGAGCTTCTCACCCTATCTCTAAGGGAGAGTCCAGCCACCCTGCGAAGAAAACTCATTTCGGCTGCTTGTATCCGCGATCTCGTTCTTTCGGTCACTACCCAAAGCTTGTGACCATAGGTGAGGGTAGGGACGTAGATCGACTGGTAAATTGAGAGCTTCGCCTTTCGGCTCAGCTCTCTCTTCACCACGACAGACCGGTACAACACCCCCATCACTGCAGACGCAGCAGCGATCCGCCTATCGATCTCACGCTCCACCCTTCCCTCACTCGTGAACAAGACCCCGAGATACATAAACTTCTCCACTTGGGGCAGGACCTCGTCCCTGACCTGGAGAAGGCATTCTACCCTTTTCCGACTCAAGACCATGGTCTCGGATTTAGAGGAGCTGATTCTCATCCCAGCTGCTTCACACCCGGCTGCGAACTGCTCCAGCAAAAGCCGGCAATCACGTTCTGACGAAGCCAACAGGACCACATCATCTGCAAAAAGCAGAGACCTGATTCTTAGGCCACCAAAACGGATCCCCTCACCACCTTGGCTGCACCTAGAAATTCTGTCCATAAAAGTTATGAACAGAATCGGTGACAAAGTGCAGCCTTGGCGGAGTCCAACTCTCACAGGAAGCGAGCCCGACTTACTGCCGGCAATGCAGACCAAGCTCTGACACTGGTCATACAGGGACCTAACAGCCCGTATCAAGGGGCCTGGTACCCCATACTCCCAGAGTACCCCCCACAGGGCCCCCCGAGGGACGCGGTCAAACACCTTCTCCAAATCCACAAAACACATGTAGATTGGTTGGGCGAACTCCCACGTACCCTCCAGGACCCCCCCAAGGGTATGGAGCTGGTCCAGCTGTCCAGCACACCCTCCCCACTGTAAACAGTGTTGGTAGTGCACTGCTTTCCCCTCCTGAGACGCCGGATGGTGGACCAGAATCTCCTCGAAGCCGTATGGAAGTCTTGTTCCATGGTCTCTCCGAACTCCTCCCATGCCCGGGTTTTTGCCTCTGCGACCACCCGAGCCGCATTCCGCTTGGACTGCCGGTACCTATCAGCTGCCTCCGGAGTCCCATGGGCCAAAAGGACCCGATAGGACTCTTTCTTCAGCTTGACAGCATCCCTAACCACCGGTGTCCACCAGCGGGTTCGGGGATTGCCGCCACGACAGGCACCAGCCACCTTGCGGCCACAGCTACGGTCAGCCGCCTCGACAATGGAGTCACGGAACATTGCCCCTGCCTCCCCGGGACGTGTTCGAAGTTCTGTCGGAGGTGGGAATTGAAGCTCCTTCTGACAGGAGACTCTGCCAGACGTTCCCAGCAGACCCTCACAACACGTTTGTGGCTGCAGATCAGATGAAATGACAACAAAATCGATCATCGACCTGCGGCCTAAGGTATCCTGGTGCCAAGAGCACATATGGACACCTTTATGCTTGAACAAGGTGTTCGTTTTGGACAATCCATGACGAGCACAGAAGTCCAATAACAGAACACCACTCGGATTCAGATCAGGGGGGCCGTTCCTCCCAACCACACCTCTCCAGGTCTCAGTCATTGCCCACGTGAGCATTGAAGTCCCCCAGCAGAACGAGGTAGTCACCCAAAGGAGCGCTTTCCAGTACCCAGGGACTCCAAAAAGGGTGGGTAGTCTGAACTGTAGTAAGCACAAACCACAGTCCCCCCACCCGAAGACTGAGGGAGGCTACCCTCTCACTCACCGGGGTAAACCCCAACGTACAGGCACCAAGATGGGGGGCAAGAAGTATGCCCACCCCTGCTCGGCGCTTCTCAGTGGGAGCAACTCCAGAGTGGTAGGGAGTCCAACCCCTCTCGAGGAAACTGGTTCCAGAGCCATGTGTTGAGGTGAGTCCAACTATATCTAGTCGGAACCTCTCAACCTCACACACCAACTCCGGCTCTTTCCCCACCAGAGAGGTGACATTCCACGTGCCTAGAGCCAGCTTCTGAAGCCGAGGATCAGACCGCCAAGGTCCCCGCCTTCGGCTACCACCCTTTGCACATCACACCTGACCCCTTTGGCCCCTCCCACGGGTGGTGGGCCCATGGGAAGGGGGACCCACGTCTCCTCTTCGGGCTATACCTGGCTGGGCTCAATGGGTGAAAGCCCGGCCACCAGGCGCTTGCCAGCGTGCCCCAACTCCAGGCCTGGCTCCAGAGGGGGGCCCCGGTGACCCGTGTCCGGGCGAGGGAACACTGCATCCATCTGTTGAACTCATCATAAGGGGTCTTTGGGCTGCACTATGTCTGATCCCTCACCTAGGACCTGTTTGCCATGGGTGACCCTACCAGAGGCATAAAGCCTCAGACAACTTAGCTCCTAGGATCATTGGGACACTCAAACCCCTCCACCACGATAAGGTGGCAGCCCAGGGAGGAAGTAGTTGTGAAATCCAAAAGTGATAAATGTTAAAAATTTCAAACATCCACATTGTAATCATCCAAGCTGTGACAGAGTGCCTACATTTTGGTGTATAAGCTGTCTAAGAAGTGCAAAGAGAATCTAGATCAAAAGAAAAGTTAAAGTGAATACTTGTTTCTCATTAGGATCGCCATAGTAACCACTCACCTGTCTCTCACTCCCTGAGTTGAATAGAAATGCAGACTAAATGTAATCTCAAGCCATTTCTGTATTAAAACCATTGGTCATAATGAAACATTTGCACTGTGCAGAAGGTCATGTGAGATTTTTTCTATTTAGTGTTTCATGTCAGAAATTTGACAAACTTTCAGTTTAGAGAAAGGCTATTTTGAGCTAAAACACGTTAATCACAACACATACAGTGTTTTAGCCTTTCAGTCGCTATCATCTAAACCAGGCGTGGGTATCAGGGACATTCTATCAGATTGACCTTCATGTCTCTCTGTCTCTGATCACTCCAAATACAACGGACTATGATTTGCTGTGATCCAAGCAGCACTTCTTTGTGGTATTGATACTGTGCACACAGCCATTTACACTTTAGATGATGCCTCTACTGTAAAGTCTGCCTGACTTATAGAGTAATGATTTCTAACTTTTCAGCTTCTGATCCACAAATTAACATTGGCGATCTTTAAACCTCAAATATCACTGGCTGAATTATACAAACGTTGCTTAAAACTGGAGATTTAAAAATATACTAAAATCCAAACAGCTACAATGGCAAATCTGCAAAAAAGCGAGCTTAAAACATTTATTTTAATGCGTTTTAACAATGTTTTAACATAGTCTAGATATAAATGTTTTGTGGAGTTTAAAAAATTTTTTTAAAAGTGGTTGTCTCACATTTGTCTAAAAAACCTCAGCCAATAACACGGCTCAGTTCAAAACCAAAAATTGGACCATCTGGTTGTTGGTCTGACTGAACCGCCGCACTTCCACCCTTTCTTGGGTCCTCCACTCATCACACACTTGTGTATTTAGCAACAGAACACCACTGGTGTGAGCGGTTCTCTGCTCAATATCAGAGAAGGAGAAACAGCCGACTGCTACCACTTCAACTTTAGGACAAACTACCAGAGTCCCAAAAAGAAAAACACCATTTGATGTCACGGACAACAGAAGATGTTTGGACCTAGAAAATGCAACTGGTATTTAGCACTCTCTCGTTTACTCTGGCAATGCTTGATCCCATATCAGGGGGGTGTGGTCTAGGGATGATAGCCAATGCCATTGCAGCTTTAAATCCTGTTATATAACTTTATGATAATTACGTTTAGATCTTAAGTCAGTTAAAGTAAATGTGAATTATTTTTTGGTTTCTAGTTTCTAGAGCCGCTGCTGTAACACATACAAAAGGGTTTGTTTTCTTTTTTCCTTCTGTTTCACCAACATTTCTTTGGTGAAACAGCGCATGACAGAATCACAAACAGTAAAATCATCAGGGTGTTTATTGGCACTCTTAATGAGAACGGTCCTGTCTTGAACTTGAGTGCAGCACTGCTCCAAACCCTGGGAAGGAAGTCTGTTGTTCCTCCTACTGAAAGAGCACCATTCTCGCCCCCTTCATCAGAAATGAGGCTATTTCAAGGTTTGAGGCAGAACTCTAGTCCTTTTCTCGCCATCCTGTCTAACCGGTGAGAAGGCAGCTCAGTGGCTCCCACTGTGCGTAGGAAACTGTCAGTAGGAGAGCAGGGAGACAGGAGCCTGAAGAGGACGGGTACATTCCCCTCGTCCCTCCGACCACAGGGAGGAAGTCACTGCGCTGCAGCATGTTTCTCTGAGTCTCGTCTCACTTGGAGCGCTGCTGTTTTTCCCATCAGATAAACACATTCAACTCACAAATTTGTTTTTCTCTCTTTGCTTCTAGATCCCCTTTTAGCATTTTCTTTTCCACCATGCCATCTAATTTTAGGGTGTTTTTAGTGAATCTGTCAGAAGCAAAATCTGTTTTACAAATCAAGAAAATCTGAACAGTAATATCAGTCATATTTTGCTTTATAATGTGTGTGAGTCATGAGAAATGTGACTCCTCCTCTTGTATCCCACAAGGAAAAAGTTGTAGCGGGAAGTGTTTGAGTTAATTTGCCACGCTCGACTGGCTTTGCCTGACATCACACTCGCTACGGGACTGTCACACATCGCAAACTGCCTACGCTAAAATGAAATGTCAGCTCATACGACTAAACATGTTGTTTAAATAAAATATTGACAAGGAAATCAAGTAAAATTCCTTTTCCTTTTTGTCCCTTTCAGAAAGATAACCCACGATATGTAAAGAAGTGACAGCGTCCCCCCCTTCCTAATCGTCTCCTAACTCTAAAAACAAAACCTTGTGACAAGCGAAGCTGTCGAATGTGCATATGGTTAACTTGTCAGTGTGGTGCACACACAAAGCATCTGCCTCACCATGTTCTCTCTCTCTCTCTCTTATTGGTGCATCACTGAGTGTGTATGAGTGCCTACTTGTGGCGCCGTGTGTATTTCTGTGTACACGCGTGAATAAGGGAGGCAGCTCTCTGCAGGGCTTGCTTAACTAAGATTAATTGCACCTAATCCACTGTGCCAGGTGGAACGCAAAACTATGCTTGGCACACTTACACAAACACACAAGCAGGCGCACACATCCCATTATAGGCTCGCCACTGAAAATTAGCCCCGCGACTCTCCTGACACACAGGACCAGACCACGATTCGATAGCGCCATTTACTTCCCTACGCGCTGCACATTTATCACTGCTCTCCTCCTCCGACAGACGAAGGCGCGGACGGACAAAACGCAGAGACAGAAGGACAAGCTATCTGCTCCCTCACATCAGTACCAGCTGGTGCTGACAAAACATGAGAGTGGAAACGTTTGTCCTCCTTTGTGGATGGAGAAAGAGAAAGAGAGTTTGACAGAGCGGGGTCATGGTGTTGTTTCTGCAGGAACACACAGTGGAGCTTCAGAATTTAAGGGAAGTCTGTGATGTGGCTGGTGTCGAGGATAGTTGGATGACTACTGCTGTTGGCTGCTCATGTCAATATTCTGTATTGTGAAACCTCCATCTTGGTCTCACACACACACGCACACACAAAGTTGCACATAACACTGATTATTTGCATTCTTCATTAAATGTCAGGTGACCTCCTTCCTCCTTTTTAAACCTTTTGCATTCTTTAAACCTCAGCATTCCCTCCCTTTAGCCCTCAGAGATCGTGTTAAGTTGAGCAGTAGTTCTCATTAATCTTGTAGATGTGTTTCATGCATTTTCACACCATTCTTGATTTATTTTTTTGTTCATGTCCCCACAGCCCTGTCAGACAGGCCTACAAGTTCTGGCCTTCTGTTAGCCTTGGGATTGAACTGGAAATGATCATATAGTACATTTCTGCTAGTAATGTAGTGCATATACTGTTCGCTTATTTTGAGAGTTTTTTGGATTTAAGTGTGTTTAGGTGTTAGGTTTATCTATGTGGTCATGTGGCTAAAGACCAAAAAGAAATGCTTACCAACAGACTCCACATGTGACTCACGGTCTCTGAGTTCAGGCCTGCCTCGGTTTGCCGGTCTGTGGCTATAAATGGCATCAATCGCGTCGTACCGCCTCCGTGTATTTCTCTCGTTTCCACTCCGACTGTTTCTGTCCTTAACTTTTCTATATTGGGCTTTAATTTCTTCAGCTTGGCCTGACACCGTTCCGACGTCCGCTCGAATCCTTCGGCTCCCATCCCAAACTTTCATTCCTTAGCGATCCGTCTAACAAGTCCTGAGGTTGGACTCTCACGACGATGGTGAGGAATGTATGGCGCTCTGAAGCTGACCAAACCTTGCTGCTACTTGCTGGTGTTTTCTCACATCCATGTACAACTAATGAAGATGCAAACAACAGAATTCTGAGGTTTGTTTTGCTTGTTGCAAGTAGTGACATATTTCTGTCCCCCAATCAGTGTTGTAGGTCCACAAAGATATGGACCTACAACAAAAGGGTCCACGAAAGTGCCATCAGTAGTGCGGTTCAGTTGTTTCTACCGGTTTTACAATCAGAAAAAACAGCAGCCCGCCCTGCTCCGTCTCGAACCCTGCAGTAGTACCGAGTTATTAGTGGCCCATGTTCCTCTATCAGAAACGCGTCAATAAGCAGACGAAACCTTGTAGAGTGAAAATAAACACATTTTGATTGTTTGCTAGCTTAAAGTACTACCATTTTTTAGATTATGTCAGTCTTTGAAGGCTTTTATAACTCTGCTTGATGTGAAAGCGAATGTAGACATGAATTTATCCACCAAGTTCTGCTAGACTTCTGCTAGCTAGTTATGCTAGACTGATGAGCTTGACTGATGTACACAGCACAGCCTAGTGGTGTGGAGGGAAAACACTCGTTTCATTTCAGCAAAAAAATTAAAAGTGAACAAAAATAAATATTTACACTTATTGTGATGAAAGTCACTGATTATTCACATCAGCTCTACTGATTTGGTACATCAGTAGACAGTTATAGAATTTTGTTCCATTGCTTACAAATTAAATTACAGCTGACTCAGATGGTTGTGGGAGATTGGGACAGTAGCTAATTTTCTTTTATTTCAGGTTTGTTTCCCTTATTTCTTCTGCAAGTGCAGTCAGGTCTGGGGCAGCTGCTACATCTCAGCTCACTGTAAAGGTTTTCCCGGCTCACTTTTGACCTTTTGCACACAGAACTGAACGCCTGCACTAAACACAGCGAGTCCGAATGTGTTATTCAACAGAAATCTGTTCACTTTAATGCTACTTCTAGCCATCTGACACAAAAAAGGACTTCAAGTTACTGTAACATAGTTGCGCAGAAGTCTTTTGGGGGTTGGCATAATTTCCTAGGAGAGTATTCTCTGAGTGAGTTCAGAGAAGCTACTGATGATAACTGCAACAAGAAAACAACAAGATGCCTTCAAACATTAATATATATTTGTTCTTTGTCGTAAACAATAGTAGGAGTGGTGTTTTGTTCACTTACATATGAAGTGGAGCCAGAACATGTGTATTTATAGAATGCTTAGAGCATTCCACAGATGCTTTTAAAGAAAACAGCAAAGGTGTAAACACACAAGTTGGTAAGAGCCACTCTGTTTTCACCCTCCAAACAGCTGGAACGCTGGTGACTTTTACAACAAAGTGCAGAGCAAACATGGAAGATCAGCTGTGTTGACTGAATGGGTCAAAAGTTTAGGCTCATTAAATTAAAATTGGTGTTCAGAGTCCAGAAAGTAAGAGGGAGAAAGCAACTACACCGTTCTTCACTTAGAAAAACACAGGTAGCATGGGTTGTCTTTAAATTGTAATGTGTTCAAACTGTTGTTTGTTTTTCACTTGAAATATATATGAAATTCCTCCTGTAACACTTTGCTGTTATCTCTAAGCATCCCAAACACAACAAGATCCCTCCAGGAACAACCAACAGTCTGCTTAGTTGACAAAAACAACAGGTTTGAACATGGCTGAGACGTCATGTTGAACAAGACATTCCCATTTACATAACATTCTATAATTTGTCCTTGGAAATTCAGAGAAAATAACAAATAAACTAAATGGTGTGTTTATGTCTTAGTCACATCAGACCGGTGTACAGTAATCAGACTACAATGGTACAGCGTGTCTTTGGGATTACAGCGGCCAAATCTAAATCAGCTTTTAAACTCACATATATAATGCATCTAAACATTGTACATCCATATATTAAACAAAACGCTTTACTGTTTTTTTCATTTTAGAGTTCTTGTCATAAACTGTTTTCCTGCATCCTTGTTGAGTTGACCCAAACTCTTCACTTTGAATATAAATAGATGTAACAGAATAATTTAATACCTAGAAATAAATATATCTGTCAAATAAATTTAGAAATAGAAGAATGATTGACCCACTTACATGTGAATTATGCTTTTTATGATTAAATTGTTATTTTCAGAACTCTTTTTAGCAAGGCTGATATTTACCGTTTTTTATACATCGGCATCGTCTGATATTAGTCCTTAGTAAAGCCAATTTAAAGTTGGGCACATCACCGGGCAGCTTGGTGCAGTTGCATAATTTAAATGTATTTTTACGTTCACTAATAACATCTGCGTAACAAATACTCTAAATTAACTTTATTTAGGTGTCTAACTTTAACACTGAACAGTGTACAAGGTTTAAAAGTTAGTTAAATTCAGAGTTCAAAAACTGATTCAGCTTCAGATATTTCAACTGGTGTTATTTGTGATATTTTAGCATGAAAATAAGGTGGAAAATGTCTAGATAGCCATGAAAATCGGCCCATAAAATTGGCAGTACATATCGGGCATCAATATCGGCATTAGAAACATCAATATTGGTCGACCTCTATTCAGAACCAATGATATAGCAGCTTTTTTCAGACTCACTTCGTGCTCTTTAAGTGAAAACAATAATGGATCATATTGTACCAGTTTTTCTGTCCGTCTTCCTTTTGGCCCTGTAACTATTAGACCTTGACCTTGCTGACTTGGATTAAAACTTGGAGGACGTTCTGAATGGCATCAAAGAACAAATTATTTTGCAAGTTTTTTTATTATTTTTTTTTTTTTTACCAAACTAGGATGTTTCTTCTCTGCATTTTGATTAGTCAGTCACGTAAACAGTCTGTCTCACCTGTGATATTGTATCCTGTCTCAGTTAATGCACAGTTATTTTATTAAGGCATTTATCCTTTTGAAAATATCCAATCTAGTGTAGACAGGGCCTCAATTGTTTAGAAATGTTTTCTCTGAAAAGTAGAGGAAGAAAATTAAAGGCCTCCAAAGTTTCAGACATCTATTCTATTACTCATCTCTTTAACTCAACGTTGGTGGATATAAACTTAGGCCAGTGTTTGTGTGAAAGCGTGTCAGTGTGTGCGTGTGTTAAACTGCATCGGGCTTTCCAGGCGAGGCACCGTCAGCCTGTCAAAGGGGTGATTAGAATGTGTTGTGACACGCAGTTATGTGCATCCTCACATTCAGACTCAAGCACACACCGAAACGCATCTTGCTGCCTGCACAGAGTTGTTGTGGCCTGCAGCAGAATACAAGGTCCATTGCAGCTCACCTCTTGTGTCATTGAGTATTTGAGTATGGACCGTCTGGTTCAGGGCGCAGACACACGCCGATAGTGCCTTGTTGATTATACCTGTTAACATTACTACCCAAGGTGAGGAGATTTGCTCATGGCTGACAAAGACCTCCACTTCACAGAACACACACAAACACATTTATTTTCTCTGCTTTCGATGCACAGTATGCAGGGCTTGCACTTCCTAGACTTCACACGCCATGTATGTTATATATTTTTTTACCAGTGTGCTGTCCAGACATGTAAACACACACAAACACACAGTTGCTCTCCTGCAGCTGTGGAACCCACAGGATCACGTTCTGCTTCCTCCTTCATTTTCTTGTTATCCTTACTTAACTCATGGCTTCACACGTTCTCCTTTAAACACACATTCACTTTGTCTCTGTCTCATGTGAGCACACCATCACTGCTCTCTTCGCTGTCACACACACGCACACCTGCACACAACCAGGCAGCACTGAGGCAATGGGTAGACTCATTCCCAGTCTGGCCTCGGGACCCAGATTGATTGATAGGGCAGGCAGCAGGGCAGCAGAAATGAATGAGGAATAGCAAACGATGGCACACACTCCCACCTCCACGCCTAGGTGATATTGTTAAATTGACTATTCTCAGGCTAATGCCGCCGTTGTCTCTGGAATAATACCACCTAGCCTGGTAATGCAGCAAATGGGAGCAAGAAGTCTTGGCACAGGGTCGTTTGAGAAGGTTATATCAAAGTTGTCTAATGTTGCTTCTCATGGTGGAATCCGGTATGTGAACGGAGCAGTTGTATTCTCATATGTCCACCAGAATCAGGTCCCTCGTAAAAAACAGAACCATCACGTGCCGTTTTCAATGAAACCGCTCAAGACGAAGCAGGAAGTGGAAGCATCATTACAGCCTTGCATATAGTTACTGCTGCACTTTGGGTCTTTTTTGGCAATTTCGTATGAATGGAGACATTTCTAAAAGCAACGCAGTGATTTTAAGAGCAATTTTAGAAATTATAGTTCAAAATGTTTTTGTGTGTGTCTAGTCCAGCAGATTTGGTTGTTTTGTTTTTTTCATCATTCTCATTCCTTTAACCAGGACACGTCCCACCCATTAACTCTCTTTGTTCCTAATCTTGCCATATACAAAAGCTTTTCTTGGTTATGTACAAAATTTGAATCCTTTGTTTTCCCTAATTGTCTTGTTTCTCTTAATGTCCTTAATCCTTCAAAACATTTTGTCATTTTTAATAAAACTTATTTATTCTCAAATTTAATATGCAACACAAAATAATAAACACACACCCAAAATGCAGCTCTATTTCTCCTATTTCTCTGTTTTTTACAACAGATTTTTACTTCAAAGGGATTTGGGGGATTTTTTAAACCACTGAGATATCATCTATAGACATAATTGTCTGACATTTGTTATTTCACTCCCCAGATTGAGATCTTTACTGACTTTGTAGCGTATACACACGTGTTATGGTCACTGAGACTGTTGTTGTGCTATGCTTTTTTGACAGCTATAATTCGTGGTTTATGAACAAACAAGGTAGTGATCCAGTGGCATTTACAAGGCTCTGTGCTTTGTATTAGATCTTATGGGGATGAGCTGGCTGGCTGCCACTGGCCCGTCTCCCTCAGCCAACTAAATCTAAGTTTAGCCATCAGGCTGAAAGTCATTTGATTGTCTTCATGCTTTCTGTTTTTTTTTTCTTTTTTCAAATCCCTGTCCGGAGTACAGATTGTAGTGGTGTGCGTGTGTGGAGGTCTACCTGGCTGCTTCAGTTTCTTGTAAATGCCATCCAAATGGGGGAATATCTGTAGAATTAAGATTCTTTGTTTTATGGCCATTTAAGTCAATATCTTTCTTTTATAGCTAAAGCAGTGTTGACCTGTAGAGGTATTAATTCCACTAAAGATGAGCTATTGCTTGCTTATTTTGGTATTGTGCATCTTTCCGCTGCTCTGAAGCCCGCTGCGCTATCATGAGAGGTTCTCAGTGACACGTTTGTGTAATTTACAAGAGTTTTATCATCAGAGACCCTTTGACATGATTTTATTAGACTGTAAAATAAACAAATTAATGTCATAGTAAATTTAGACGCAGTAGAAGCATGAACATTGTGACATTGCTGTTTAAACCAACAGGTTTAACTACTGTAGTAAGACGGTAAATGTCTGAATAATAATAATAACGGATTGGTTTTTTATTGCTTTTCTAGGTACTCAAAGTGTTCACCATTATTCACGTACTCTCACATTCACACACTGCTGGTGATGGTAAGCTACTATGTAGCCACAGCCTCCCTGGGGTTTTCTGACAGAGGCGAGGCTGCCATTTTGCACCATTGGCTCCTCTGACCACCACCAACAAAGGCAAGTCGGGTGAAGGTTCTTGCCCAAGGACACAACAGCAGAATACCCCTGGTGGGAGCTGGAAACAATCTTGCAATCCTCCAATCACGAGGCAACTCGCTCTGAATGGCTAAAGTTGTACTTAAAGTGCAATAGCATGATCGCCATATATGAATCAAATTTGAATTCTTCTTTGTCTCTGAACTCTTGCCATTGAGAAAACTATTTCTTGATGTTGACTCTTGTTTGACTCTTCTTTCTGTCAGATGTTCTTTTTCTCCTTTTTGCTCCATCAGAAAAAGGTTTTCTTGGTTTCTTCGGAGACTCCACCTTGACAAAAACGTATGTCCCGTGCATACCTGTCGAGTTTTGGACTTGAAAATAAAGGAAATTTTTCAGCTACGGAAGTGTAGTGTCCCACTGGTCTCCTTGAGAGACGGCAGAGAAGTGGATGGGATGGTGGTGTTCTCATCCCAATTAGTACCCCTCAGTACCACCTGAGCCTGGTTTAGACATCACTGCCTACCTGAGTCTTGTTGCTGACCATGTCCGTCCCTTTCTGGCCAGATCGACTCATCTGGTTAAATAAAGGTTAAATGAAAAATAAAAATAAATAAATAAAAATATTTAAAAAAGTCAAAATAGAATTTAAAACCCAAATCTTCCGACTCTCCAACAACCAAATGAATTAGAAGAAAATCCTCAGAAGCAGCATGCTCTCGCTGCAGAATGCACATTACTTTCTGCCAGTACTCGTGCAGATCTGTGAACTTTTAGTCTTTTAGTAGCTCTTAGCTGCTCTGTTGGCCTTTAGGCATTAGGAGTAAAGTTCTTCAAACTTCATTGGCATCCTCTCTCCTTGCTCTTGAATTCTCACCACTTGAAAAGATTATTTTGAAGAACCACCCCCAGATCAATGTCTTTTCTCAGCATATTCTTTGAATTAACGCCGAAGGTCGAAGGAAGCGCAGCTCTAAATGCATTTCAAGGATGCTTTGAAGAATTTCGACCCCTCTTTTCATCAGAATTTTCTTTGAAAGAACAACACTGATATTCGTGAATATAAGCTGTCAGATCACTTCACAAAATATAAGACTGTTGATTCTTGCTGAATACACTGTAGATTAGTGAGCTAAACAAGGTGGGATCAGATATTCTGTGTTACTATTTACAAGCACATGATTGTGTTAGGTTTGTTGCTGGAGGTTTACACAAAACATGGCCTAAGCTGTTGTGTAAAAACACTATCTGTTTATTTTAAGCTTCTCACTTTGTGCTACTTATTGAACTCGCTGTAATAAACAATTGTTAAAGTTAAAATTTCATCAGTTTTAGATAAAGACAATAACCCGGTGTGTGCATACTAACATATATTACACATGTTGAGGTTATAAAACTATTGGGTAAGATGGTTGCTGATTGAATCAGGAAACAGACTGCTTGTGGTTTTCCTGCCGTTTTCTGTCAATCCTTCAGCCTTCAGTTTCTGTCTTAGTTTGTGCACAATTTCCCTGCTAATGATGGGATGTGGGGGCAGGCGTATGCATCAGTGGTGCCTGAGAGGTAAGAACTCCTACTGAGAGAAGCAGGAGTGCTGAGACAAATGGGGTGGTTTGGTGGCAGGTTGTCTTCCTCCTCCATTAAGCTCTGTTTTAGCCTGCTCATGGTCAGGGCCCCTCCCCAGCAGTCTGTCACCAGCACATCCTCATGCTTACATCCTTCCCTTCCCCTTACCTCTCTCCCTCTCGTCGTGGATTAGGTCTCGTTAACAGAGTCAGTTCTGCTGACTCCATTTTTTATCATCTCTGCATCCTGCCTTGTATTAATTTTATCTACATAAATTACTGTGCTGATGTCTGGAGCATACCCATTTCTTTAGGTTTTGCTTCCCTGGAGCCAGATGTTCTTGTGATTTTATTGTTTAAGATCTTTTAATTTTATTGTTTAAGATCTTTTAATTTTTTTTTCTTTCTTGCATTTATCACTAACCAATGAATCATTCAAGCATTAAAAAGACCCCTAACTCAAGGGATGGACCACCGCCTCAGCATGATTTCATAACTAGCTAAACTTACATTTATTTACTGGTATGTAACTGATATTTTCCAGTTTATTTAGTTGGATTTGGGGGGATGGGAGGCCAAGGTTCAACAGGATAAAACAACATTTTCCACCTAACAGCACTTCCTCTTGAGTTTACTCCAGAATTACATGCCTTCTTCTTTCCCCGATACACCATGTTTTCTTTTTAATTCTCCTCCCACCTTCTCATCCGCCACTACCTTGTCCCCTTGTCCATTTACAGCTTTTTCTTTTGTCCCCCAGACCATGTCAATCACTAAATAAAAGGTAAGATTAGAAGGATAGATTGTTTCATCCAGTTGATCTCTGCTGGACAGGTCATAAAAATGTCTGATTCTTGTTCTCTGTGAAGTCTGTAGTAAGACGTGCGTGTGTGCGCGCGCGTGTGTGTGTGTGCATGCTTGTTGTGTGTGCACGCACATGTGTGTTTAGACTGTTTATTTCATCAGAATGAATCAGACAGCATTCATATGCAATTTTGCAGAATCAACACTCTAAAACTGAGTCATTTTAAAAGTCTGAGATGATCTCTGATTGGTCAAATGAAATTGTGATCATCTTTAATCAAGCTTCACCTTCTTTATATTTTCTGTTCAGCATCATTGTAAAAGAACGACAGATTGTAGTATCCAAATTGTTTATGTAAGCTACCTTAAAAAACACCAGTATTTATTTACATTTAATGATTTATTGGCAGAATTTTAAACACCTGACGACATTGAAGTTTTTGTTGTACTTTTTTTTAAATTTGTCAGAATGTTTATTTTTCCATTGAATTGTTTTGGGGCTGTATGGTGGTTGTAGGTTTGAATCCCAGCTGCAGCCTTTTTTGCAAGAAGTTTTTTTTCCGGGTGTTTTGCTTTGCTCCCACAGAACAGCTCCGGTGGCCTAGTGGTAGAGTGTCCGCCCCGGGACTGGGAGATCGGTGTCGAATCCCGGTCGGGTCATATCAACGACTTTGGAAAAAAATGGGACCCAATGCCTCCTCGCTTGACACTCAGCATTAAGGGGTTGGATTGGGGGGGTTAAACCACCACATAGTTCCTGAGCGCGGCCACAGCTGCAGCTCACCGCTCCCCACCATGGGGATGGGTCAAATGCGGAGATGTAATTTCACCAGTGTGTGATGAATACTTGGGATTTTAACTTTAACAAAAACATGAATGTTCAGGTTAATTAGCAACTCTAAATTGTCCCTATAGGTCTGGATGTGTGTGTGTGTGTGTGTGTGTGTGTGTGTGTGTGTGTGTGTGTGTGTGTGTGTGTGTGTGTGTGTGTGTGTGTGTGTGTGTGTGTGTGTGTGTGTTGCAGACTGTGTGTCCTGTTTATCTCTGTGATGGACTGGCGACCTGTGCAGGCCAGGGTGTCCCCCTCCTCTCACCCAACGACCTCTGGAGATGGGCACCAGCTCCCCTCGACCCTACTGAGGATAAAACAGTTCATAATAAATGTTGGCTAATCCACCATATGCTAAAACACTTAGATGGAAAAAAATGCTAGCCTGGCAAGCCATCCTATATATGTGAATATATAGTCTGGCCACGAACCATTGACGGCTCTCAGTCGTGAGGCGGGATCTACGGTTGTCTTTCAAAATGTCAGCACGCAATTGGATAGCGCTAGGACCAATCAGAGTGACGAACAACGTGACGTAATCACGGCGACGGAAAAGCGGGAGGCTTTAATAGCGTCTAACATCAATGATTTCTGTCGTTTTTGTATGAAAAACACGTGCATATCAGGTGTACTGGGACATTGCACTACTTTGTTTGATAAAAATAAGAACCCGCTAAGTATATCAGACAGACTTACGCACGTTGGAGTCTAAATAATCCAAAGCCGTTTCAAATGAACGTGGTTCCTGCGTTGCCGCCATGTTGCTTGGGTTTGCGGCCGCAGCGCTGAAGTCATCGGCTACTCCCGCTCTGTGATTGGCCCATGATATAGAGCGCTGTGATTGGCCCAACCAAAACTATAGCGAGTTGTGATTGGATAGACACAGCAGTGGTTTGGGCTGCGAGGGTTCCAATTGAAGCGTGCCTAGACCAAACTCTGCAAAGCAAGAATTGGTCTAGTTCACTAGGCTAAAAAAATGCAGTAAAATCACAGAAATCAGAATAATAGAAATGGAAACGAAAGGTTTGTGTTTCATATCGCTCTACCTTTAAAGACGGGGATAAATCAACTAAACTAATGAAAATATATTTCAGAAATTCTGAAGGTGTTCCAGAAGCAGCGCTACATTTAAGGGTCACTTCTTATTTTAGTAAAACTGATATTTAGGTAAATATCAAACTCAGATATGACATGTGCGTTTGCAGCTAATTAATGAAACTGTAATGTGTCAACAAGTTGTCATAGGTCAACTAATTCAGATTTTATAAAAGCCAAACTTTTATCAACATAACAAACAAACTTCTGTTGTCTGATGAGTCGAATAATAATGGACTTGGTAATTTGGCCTCTGAATTTTCTTCTAATAAAAGCATTGTTTTTTTTTTTTGTATTTTATGGAAAAGCTATTTCAGTATAACTTGTGTAATTATTTCATTTAACATTTTTAACCAAGAAGTTTAGAATAGTTGTTTTGTCATCTGAATATTTAACTTATCAGTAAACTGTGGAAAGTTATTCGAAGTGGTGCCCAAAATTCTTTTTAAGAGCATCAAAGTTTCTATTTGATTAAAAAAAGTTATTTCTTTAACTTTTCATTCACTACTCATTCATTTTTTCATAAAGTATCAGCTATGGTACCAAATATAAAAAACTTTATTTCTGACTATGGGTGTGAAGTTCTAGTATTGGGATCTTAATGACCAGATACAGCCGAGGCCATTTAGAGTGCCAAAAATGAAAAATCTCTCTTTTACAAAAAGGTGACGTTACATTGTTCTTTAGTCCTTCTCTCTTTTGTATCTGCTCATTGTTATTTATCTTCCTTTGCTCCTCTTCAGCACCTTCCATCTCTCCTCCTGGTGGCCGAAGCCACTCCGTCTTTGCTCCCTTTTTTGCCCTCTACTCTCTCCCTCCCTGTTTTTCACCCCTCCACTTTGTTCTTGTTAACCGCCCCAGCAGGACAGGGTTGTGCTCTACAGACTGAGTGTTAGGGGCCACAGCTGCCCAATCACAACCTGATTTATCAACCTCCTCTGGCTAGCCTGCTTAGATACTGTTTTGCTCGCTTGCTTTGGTTGTTACTTAAAGCCGATGGTGCGGGGTGTTTGTGTTCCTTGCTGCACGTCCTTAAGAGGTGTCCGCCATAATGAAAAGGCTCTCTGTAATGTATCTCTCCTCCTCCCCAGGAGCTGAAACATGCCCGCGTATCTGTCCAGCTGTTTTCCCCTACCAGGATTTATTTACTGACAAAGTACAAGAGGCAGACTTGTGATCCGAGTTGATGTTTGTTTTAGAAATCACCACCATGGCCACTTGACAGCAGCAGATGAAGCCTGTTGTTTTTCCCAGTTTGAACACGTTTGTCCTTCGCTTCCTTGTTGCTCATTTTCTTTCTAAATCTCACATCCTCTGTTTATCCACCGTATCCAGTTGCAGATGGTCGACAGATATTTACAGATCTAAAAAAATATTGCTGATTTAAATAAAGTTCATATGTAAACATTTTTTCCCATTTGTTCCGTTTATCTGAGTTTCTCACCATCTCTGTTTCTGCCTCCCTCTTGGCTTCCAGTCCAGTACCAGATGGAGATGATGCGTTCTCTGCGTCACGTCAACATTGACCATCTGCATGTGGGCTGGTACCAATCCACCTTCTATGGCTCTTTTGTCAGCCGAGCTCTGCTAGACTCCCAGTTCAGCTACCAACATGCCATTGAAGAGTCTGTTGTTCTCATCTATGGTGAGTTTTCACACAGAGAATCATATGTGCTTCAAACTGCTGTGCAAATCCGTTAAACTGGCATTTTTATTTTAAATAAAAGGAAATTTCATAAAGTTATAGACAAGCAGATGATAGGAACTAAAATAAACACGATTTTATGCAAAAAGATCAATTAAAGTAAGACAAATGATGAAGAAAACAAGTGTTTCAGATGAGCTGGTGCTTGAAATGTGAACTTGCGTTCTTAAACACCCAGAGTGGGTTCAGCTATCGGTCAGCAATGATCTCATGTGCTTCACCCAGTTCAATCTATTGCATTTAAGCTGGAAATGTTTTATTGACTCAGTTATGGACCAGAAATGCTGAGCAGAGACATACTGCTGTAGTCTTCACTTGTCACACAAGCATTCATAGACAGCCACTAATCAAAGAAGTTCATGCAGGTGGAAAGTGGTTCCAGTAGAGTAGATCAGCACCAGTTAAGGTCGACGCTACAGCTCCCAGAGGTAATGCTGAGTTGTCAGGAAACATCGCTTGGGGAAAAAAAAGTAAAACGGAGATAACCGTAAGCTCAGAATTACAAAAGCTCGCTCACAATATTTGTGCAAAAACCTTTTTTTTCTTAACCTTTTACTAAAATGGTCCTTCTGTAAGAGAGCTGATTAAAAGCATTTAGTGTTCACTGTCAGGCATGAATTAACAACCTCGAGTCAAATTCTGCTTTTTTTCCACCAAAAGAATGAACAGTTGGACAAAGATTTTATTGCAATAAACTTGTACTACTACTACAGCTGCATTTTCACAAAGTGGCTCGTACAATACTTTATTAGCTACAGCAAGGGCTCTCAGACGTAATATTCAATGGTCCAAAGCTGATTAAGGTCTGGAATCACACGTGAAGCAAATTACTGTTATTATACGTGTTTGCAACTTACAACCAGTGGAAATAACGCTGTTTCTTGTTCCCCAATAACTTTTGACGTCATTACTTTTCATGCCTTGAGAAATACAGCACCTTTGTTTTCACTTATTAACTTGAACTTTAAGTCCACTAAAAATCTTGTTCACTGAGAAACCGTGTAATACTTCTTTTTAAAATACGATTGGCCACTCTGAGTTGCATGTGCATGCTGAGCGTGAAAATTCTTCAACCCCCATTGCCTGTATTAGGCACAGAAAGGAAATGGACAGTAAACTGAGCAAGCCAGTAAAAGCCGGTCACAAGGGAAGGAGAGAGTAGAGCACGTTTTGGCTAGTAGAAGCTATCTATTAGCAATTCCTCAACATAGAAGAAATTGTTCAGGTTAGTGTTATTTGTGGAGATAAAACATCAACATTGCATTTTTTTTTACCCAAGAAAGAGCGAATGAAGGCAGCGGAAGAGTCACATACTGTTAACCAATCAGAGGCGAAATGTTTGCATATCATGAATGTTGAGTAAGACTCTTAATCCTGTCAATTTCTGGCCCCCACTCCAAAAAACTTAAACCCCCTGAAACAGGAATGTGAGAACTTTTACTTTTCTACAGAAAACGGCATGCAAGGAGTTCTAGAATACTAGAGTTATTGAAAAAAGAGTGAGTGAGACCTTTAAGACAGTGTAAAACCAAAATCTATTAGGTAAAAGTTGTAGATAATCTAACAGTTAAAATACAACAACCTATTGTGGAACAAAAGTCTCTGTTTTCCTTCAATTAACTGCCTGAGCCGTTGTAGTAGCATTTCATTCTTCCAGTGTTTACACCAACATCCTCCCCCTCCTTTTGTTGCACTTTTTAGATTATGATCCAACGAGGTTTGAATGAAGGCAACTGGACTTTTTCGGTTTCTTAAAGACTTTTCGCTTCTCATGTGAGGAGCTTTGTCAGTTCTGACTGGAATATGGGACAGTCAATCTTATAAACTGTAGCTGTCTGTTGTTGCTTAATGAGCCGAAACTACCTATGAATACCCTTTCCCCTCGAGGAGTCTTTGAGGTTGTTATGTGTTGGAATGTTTTTTTTTTATTAGATGCAATTCAATGCAGTGAGGACTGTCCAGACCTTTACATAGGTGAAACTAAACAACTACACAAGCGCATGGCACCACACATGAGAGCCACCTCTTCAGGTCAAGACTCTGCAGTCCACTTACACCTGAAGGACAAGGGACACACTTTTGAAGATGACAATATACACATTCTGGATAGAGAAGATAGATGGGTTGAGAGGGGAGTAAAGGAATCTATCTATGTGATACAGGGAAGGCCTACTTTAAATAGAGGAGGAGGACTCGGTTTTCACCTTTCCAGCACCTTCAGTGAATGGATGAGTGATGCACTGTAGTGTAAAGCACTTTGGAGTCCTCTGACTGTGAAAGGCGCTATAAAAGTGTGGATCATTTATCATAATGATCCACACAGAACATGCTGGTCTTTCTCTTTTCCACAGGACTGCATATTAACACCTTTAAGCTGACTTGCTAATGTTAACATGAAACAGAAGCACATCAATGTTGTCATACATTAGCAGACAGTCACTACCGCCACATCTCCATCTGAATTTCTGACTAGCAACAACTGAATCATCAGAAAAATCTAACATATGTAGCAAAACAATTAACTAATAGGAAAAAACCCTTTATTTGAATGCTTTAAACACAGATTTTATTGTTTCGGTTTTGTGTTACTAATATAACTCATGCTGGGACCAGTACGTTCTGGATCTGGACCAGAACCCAGACTTTCAGAATGGTTGAGCTACAGAATAATCCTAATACTTTAAAACCAGACACATGAGAATATCTACACACTTCTATTTTGGACATCAAACTAAGCTATGTATCAGACAAACCACACTGGGGTTCAGACATAGAAACGTTATGGAAAGTCTGGTGGCAGTGGGCCAGAGGTCAGCTGGTCAGAGGATTTTTGATGAGAAGTTCATCCTTTGGATAAAGCTGTTATGACCGTAAGACACAGCAAATCCTCTTTTATTAAGACACCATGAAATGCAACAAAGCTCAGAAATTAATTGTAGGGGTTTGGGGAGTAGACATTGATTGACATGGTAATTAAACACCATAGACTAGTTTGAGTCTGTTTTTTTTTTCTTGACTGAATCTTATTCAGTCAGTTGAACTGACCTGCTGGCCTCTGAAACCCTCCTCAAATGGTATTATGTCATGTCTGGCACTGAAGCCTCACAGGTGAGGAAACGTTAAAGACCTTTGCCTGTAGTGAGGTAAGGTACCATTGCCCTTCTCTGGTAGAGGCCAACAATAGAAAAAGAAGCAGAATCCAAGAATACATCAGAAATATCAGGTTTTCTGGGAGGAAAACACACAATACTAATGCACATGTTGGATCTGCAGGTAAATCTTTAAAAGATGATTTCCACACAGCAGTGCTGTATTAGATGGTGTTAATTTTCAGAAGACGACACAAGTTCAATCAGCATGACCTACCGAGAAAAAATTGGCTGAATAAATGTAAATTTATTATTTCAAGTTGAGTTCATAGGATGCATCTCACAGTTGGTTGCATAATTAAATGCATGTATATGATAATCAGTTTTTTAAGTGGTTTTGTTTCATACATTTTTAAAGACCCGGTGTGACTCGTTCATCAGACTTTACAAACCAAGTATACTGTATGTAATTAAAATTGAACATCGTCCTAATGTCAGATTGTGTCAGGACTGAATTTTCAGCCTGTGTTTTGCTTTTGTAATGGTGCTGAATTTTCATGTCTTGAGACATACTCTGCTCGAAAAATAAAGGGAACACTTAAACAACACAATGTAACTGTTCACTTAGGAAGCAACACGGATTGACAATCAATTCCACCTGCTGTTGTACAAATGGAATAGACAACAGGTGGAAATTATAGGCAATTAGCAAGACATTCCCAATAAATGAGTGGTTCTGCAGATGGTGACCACAGACCACTTCTCAGTTCATCTGCTTTCTGGCTGATGTTTTGGTCACTTTTGAATGCTGGCGGTGCTTTCACTCTAGTGGTAGCATGAGACGGAGTCTACACCCCACACAAGTGGTTCAGGTAGTGCAGCTCATCCAGGATGGCACATCAATGTGAGCTGTGGCAAGAAGGTTTGCTGTATCTGTCAGCGTAGTGTCCAGAGCATGGAGGCGCTACCAGGAGACGGGCCAGTACATCAGGAGACGCAGAGGAGGCCGTATGAGGGCAACAACCCAGCAGTAGGACCGCTACCTCTGCCTTTGTGCTAGGAGGAACAGGACGAGCACTTCCAGAGCCCTGCAAGATGACCTCCAGCGGGCCACAAATGTGTCTGCTCAAAAGGTCAAAAACCGACTCCACAAGGGTGGTATGAGGGCCCAACATCCACAGGTGGGGGTTGGGCTTACAGCCCAACACCATGAAGGACATTTGGCATTTGCCAGAAAACACAAAGTTTGGCAAATTCACCACTGGTGCCCAGTGCTTTACACGGATAAAAGCAGGTTCACACTGAGCACATGACAGACATGACAGAGACTGGAGATGCTATGGAGAACGTTCTGCTGCCTGCAACATTCTCCAACATAACCGGTTTGGCAGTGGGTCAGCAATGGTGTGGGGTGGCATTCCTTTGAGGGTCTGCACAGCCCTCCATGTGCTCACCAGAGGTAGCCTGACTGCCATTAGGTACCGAGATGAGATCCTCAGACCCCTTGTGAGACCATATGCTGGTGCGGTTGGCCCTGGGTTCCTCCTAATGCAAGACAATGCTAGACCTCATGTGGCTGGAGTGTGTCAGCAGTTCCTGCAGGATGAAGGCATTGATGCTAAGGACTGGCCCACCCATTCCCCAGACCTGAATCCAATTGAGCACATCTGGGACACGATGTCTCGCTCCATCCACCAACGCCATGTAGCACCACAGACTGTTCCGGAGTTTGCGAATAGTCCAGGTCTGGGAGGAGATCCCTCAGGAGACCATCCACCACCTCATCAGGAGGATGCCCAGGCGTTGTAGGGAGGTCATACAGACACGTGGAGGCCACACCCACTACTGAGCCTCATTCTGACTTGTTTTAAGGACATTACATCAAAGTTGGATCAGCCACTTTAGTTTTGAGTGTGACTCCAAATCCAGACCTCCGTGGGTTGATAAATTTGATTTCCATTGATAATTTTGTGTGATTTTGTTGTCAGCACATTCAACTATGTAAAGAACAAAGTATTTAATAAGAATATTTCATTCATTCAGATCTAGGTTGTCTGATTGTTGTGTTCCCTTTATTTTTTGAGCAGTGTAAAAGAGAAGGTAGAGTAAGGCCAACAGTGTCACAAGGTTATTGATTTGAAATCTTTCATTACAGCTAAATTTTTATACAGTCACGTCGCGTAAAAGACAAAAAATGGAGAAGTGCTATTTTAAAGTACCGAACCAGCTTTGAATTTCACCATTTTTTCCTGTAAAGCGGCTATACTAATCAGATTATTCCTTTTCTAAATCATCTTGGGGTCTTGTTGTTCTCAGGTTATATAATAAAGAACAGACAGAGATTTATTTATAACCATCTTCCAGCTGTAGCTCTGTGATGTGGTTCTGCCAGCCAGGCAGTTGGGCAGCGAGCCTTTTCTCATTCTAAACGAGACCTCCTACTAATGTCAATCAATAATGCAGCACTTAACGGATCAAAGCACCCCAAAGGAATTTACATTATCTCTGTTTAAAGTCAAAGGGGAAGGGAAAAATTGATTTCTTTTTTTGTTCTCTTTGTCATTAGCTCACCGGTCATTTTATACCGATGAAAGAATCAATCATCTGGGGAACTTGTAGGTAAATGGCTTTTGTCTGGTGACAGCTATAGATTACAGTAGGTTGTTAAACCAGGTGGGTAAATGGCTAAGAACTTAAATATGAGGTGAACAGGTGAAGAGGTGAAGATGGACACACTAAGCTAATTAGAGCTTTAAAATCAGGTGCATGCAGTGAAATTAATTAGGCTCAGAACCTCATTAGTAACGAGCTTTGAACTGAACATTGTGTTTGATTATCTGAGAATAATCAGTGCAAACATCATCACTGGACACCTTCTATTGAACTAAAACACTTGACATTTAGGTTTGTGTGAATGTTTAGGTGGATTCGTTAACAGAACTGACGTAGTGTGGACCACATGGTGCAGACTGGCCTTTGTAGGCAGCAAAAGATCAGGACATGGTGTCCAAATTCAACAACTCTTAAGAGTTCATCTGTGTCACTCAGCATTTGAATTCAGTCCGCATGCTTCTTATGGATTTGGGAGAGCTGCCTCCATGCTGGCCCCCCCTGCTCTCTGTGGAGATGAACTGAGATTCACTGTCAACTTTCAGTCTGTACTTGAACTGGTTGATCTGTAGGCAAATGGCTTAACACAGTTGGCTGTTGGGGAGTGAATATAAACTCTAGAATTCTCAATCTGTTCAGTTTCACTCGATTTCCATACAGCAATTATGTTTTTTTAAAATGTAACACAAGGTCAGTGAGATATCTACATTCTACACAGTGAACATTTGATGCATTTTTTAATTCTGTTGGCCTAAATTGTTTGAATCCATACACATATGGAGGAAGAATGTTGTGAAGGGAAATTGAATAGGGTGATGTTTATTTAAAATGTACTGTTCTGTGCAAAACTTGATCAACAGTTTTATTTTTAAATTAAAATGTCCCAAACTTTTTTGTCTTTCCTGATAGTCCTTATCAATTGTTCTTTAGGTTTTCTGAAGGTCACTCTTTGGATATTGGCTTCTTCTTCATCAGTCCAGTCCCTTTACTTTGTATTACCTGACTCAACCAAGGAATTCTGGAGTGTTTGTTAAACTTTTAAATCATAGCATTCGTTCAGCCATGAAAAACAGGGATTCAAAGACACAGCAACTTTTTAAACCGTGTGCAAGTACAAATACTTATGTTGCTACTTGGCCAAGTACTTGAATATAAGTACTAATACATAAATGTGCATTTTCACCTTGAATGGTTAATTGTCTCTATTTGATATAGCGCCTTCTAGAGTCCTAGAATCCCCCAAGGCGCTTCACAACACAGTCAGTCATCCACCCATTCACACACACATTCACACCCTGGTGGTGACGAGCTACATCGTAGCTACAGCTGCCCTAGGGTGCACTGACAGAGGGGAGGCTGCCGTACACTGGCGCCACCGGTCCCTCCGACCACCACCAGCAGGCAATGTGGGTTAAGTGTCTTGCCCAAGGACACAATGACTGCGACAGACTGAGCGAGGCGCGAACCTGTAACCTTCCAATTGCAGGGTGGGCACTTAACTCCTCTACCATCATGAAATACCTTCAGATGGCTGACATTTGTAAAAGCATGAGTGGTGGTGGGTATCTGGCACCTCTTTCTGTTTGGTTCTGTTACCGTTTGAGCTGATGAGCCAAATTATAACTATCCCATCACATAACATCCCATCACTCTTCCTCAATACCTGACCACTCATCTGGGAGGTGAATGTCATGCTGCTGTATAGTTAAATAAATGGTGCAGAATTGGAACACATAAACATGTGGTATTGGACAAATATGAAATATTTTTAATAGTGCATCCCTACTAAGGAAACCCTAACTCAAGGGATGAACCAGTGATGTATTGAAATATAGTAGAAAACTTGGCAAAGAAATGGTGTAAACCTCCTATTTATGTACTTTATTGCTAGGAACCTACTATAAAAACGCATTTTTTTGTAGACGTTTAAGCCCCACAATTATTCTTTTGTCAACTCTTCTCACTTCTTTGAAAACACGTTGCATTAAATGCAGTTCTTTGTCAGGTACATGAACTTCTTTTGTCCTCTACTTGTCCAGGACAAATTGCACACCCTACTGAGCTATACCCTACAGTCAGGTCCAAGGACTGAGCTGGGAATGAGTGAAAATGTCCAGGTAAATACTTTAAAAGACCTTCAGAAACCCTGGTGATTTACGCTCAAGATCAGTTAAAAAGATTACAAGAAAGTCTACAAGAAAACACAAAAAGAAGGAAGAAATAAGTGGCTGTTCTACAGCATTACTTCTCAAAGTAAGTTAGTTTACTGTAAACTTAGTTCAATCGTTAGTTGATCACCTGTGATCAGTGTTGTTTTCGTCAAAGATGACTAAATAATTTTGTTGACACCCCTTTTTCTCATAACAAAAACAAGATGCTAACAAGCTAAAAATAGCTCTTTGGTGACTAAAACGTGAGGAGACGTGCGGGAGTTTTCATTAACGAGACTGGACAAAAATTATGCTCCAAATGCAAACTTCTGTCTGTCTGTCAAAAGCTAAAAAGTAACAGCGCTGCTGCGGTCTCCAGGTCTGCATGCAGGTCTGCATGTCCACGTCCATGATGCTACTTTTGAATATATCCGGAATATTGACACGTTTCTTATCCATTTACTTCCTTAAAATGTGATGTTTTGGGGCAGATAAATAAAAGAAATAACAGTTTTTAACACGTTTTATCTGAAAATGTTTAAGAATGTTTTAGTCAGTGTGTCAAGATTATTTCTTCTCACGGGTTCCTAATAATAGGTCACATTCCTGCTTTTTTAAACCAACAGCATAATAGTTTAATAGCTTAATAACATAATAGCTTTGTGTCACATCTAAATGTTTATAAGCGTTTAAATGCTGCTGTGGGTGCAGATAGGACACAACCTGAGTGAGAATGCATTTACATCCCTGTTGATGCTCAAGTGCAGAACTAGGCTATAAATTATGTAGTCTTGTGATAACTCACAGCACTGCAGTGTATGGAAAAACATTATTGCATTTAAGCAGGTGATCATTGACAGAAGGGGGAAGGTCAACATTATATATTTAAAGGCACCAAGTGGTCTGAAAACTTATAAATAATAATTTAATCCAACAGTAGACATGTTATATTTCTATTTAAATGTTATGTAGAATATTCAGTATACTCCCAAATGTTCATTCTGGTGAGGAAAGAAAATCATGAATTTCTTTTGTGAAAATCTACTGAATGGTGCACAGATGTGCATAAATAAATTCATTATGTACAGTATAGAGATTATCAGTATAAAAATTATAAAGATTATCATTTTGCTGGGCAAAATCTGGGGCAGCTAAGATTGTGTCCAATCCCCTTTAGCCCTAAAATAAATGATGTTGGTATGAAACTCACTCCAGTAGCTCAGAGTACACGTGTGACCTATAAATTCATTTGTTAAAGACTAATACTCCGTTTAAACTTTTTTGTAAAACTAAAAACCAAAATCTTTGTTGCCTAAAGCTCTTTTGAGTTTAAGTCAGATGTAGTTGACTAAAACGAAGACTAAAATGCATCTTCGTCCATAAGACTAAGACTAAAACCTAGGTGGCTGGCTAAAACAACACTGCTTGTGATGCACCAATAAGTGGGATTCTGTAACGAACAGACCAGCTCCTCATCCTGCTCACATTTAGACGTCATCACAGACAGATATGTCAAAATAAAGATATGGAAATATACGTAAAACATTTTAGAAGGTCATCAGATTGTAGATGCTGCATCTCTATTAAAGAATTGTTTTGATTTTAGACACTTTGCCTGTAAATCCCAACATGATGTTTTTAAGTTGTATGAAAGTAAGTCTCTGATAAACTACATGGTAGATAAGAACAGTTTGATTACAGATTTTATTCAGAATGTCTAAAAGTGATGAGGACTTTGTATTTTTTTATCCCATAGAAACAAGTCTGGATTATGATTGTTTTGGTGGCACTAAGCCTTCATCTTTGGGCTTTTTGGGTAATGGGTACAAAATTGTTGATTTGTGAAAAACATTATGAACTGTTTCAGAAATGCAGGTTTAAAGAGGTTTTCTTCATGATGCACTGACTGAAGGAATTTATTCTAATGTAAAATGTTTGAAGTATTATGATTTAATTGTAAAACATGTTGGTGAAGGTTCTCAGGCATCCAGGTTGTCTTGCTTCTTGTCAGAGCCAGAAAAAGGCAGCTTGTGAACTTTGGGGAGATCTTTGTTAATACAAGCTGCAACAGTGATACCCAGGAAGGATTGTAGAGACGATTTGCAAACTATATGACAACAACAAAGCTCTCATTACACTTTAAAAGCATAATACTTTGTATTTTTCTGCTTGACTTGAGGAAACTCTCCAGGTAAGAAGTAAAAGGCCCATAAGCAAGTGAAGACGTCCAGTTGCCTTGTTTCTGACCCTAAAAGGCATTGAATTAAAAAGATCAAATCAATAAAGTGGTTTTGTGTTTTTCTGATTCTAGACCCAATAAAAACGGCCCAGGGCTCCCTGTCCCTCAAAGCCTACAGACTTACACCAAAACTCATGGAGATCTGCAAAGAGAAAGATTTCACTCCAGAAGGGTGAGTAGTTTCACAAAGATATGATCCACTACTCACAGAAAGTGTTTGTACTTCCATGTGTATCTGAACACATCAGCTAACACTACTTATAGTGATGTAGAGTTAACATTTTTAGCTTTTTCACCCTTTTAATTCTGTTTATTCAGCGGATGCAAATACAGCCTGGTGCATCCACAGGGGAGTCATTTAATGGCAGTTGGAGATGGATGCTGATGATGATGATTTATCAGCTCGCCCTTGCCCGTCAAACAAATGTACCATGTTTACGCTTTTTCTGACCTCAAGGCTTATCGTAATTGCTTTTAAATTGCAGCTAAAAATGAACGTAATGAGGGGACCATTTTCCTGGCAGTTCGCAGCAGTCCGAGTGTACCCTCTCCGGCATACATAAGCATGCACACGAGGGCACATCGCACGTGTTGAGACAAACACGGGTGTATTTGTCCAATGAAGAAATCCCAGAGGCAATGAGCAAAGGTTCATTCAGAAGCCTCAGATTTACATACTCGGTCCTACAAAGTGTGTTTGCAAGAGGAAGGGCAGTTTTAAAGTGCCTTTTCATAGCTCTTTTCCATTTCCTCTGTATTTTTCCCACACATTTGTCTCTTTTGCTCACCAGTCTGCTATTGACCTGCTGTGTTTGGCCCAGAGTCAGGAGCCCTCTCATTTCTGCAGCTTTTCATTAGTTCCTATGATTTATTATAGCTCCAATGTGTCACTATCAGTGTTCCCAACAAGCCCATGATTGAAACAGGCCAGATCAGGACAGTAAAGGACAATATCAACACATTAATGTTTTATTTTTCTATTCCGTTTGACTGAAATCAGAATATTATTGGTAGATTATTTTTCCCCCTTTTCCTTTCAAAGATGCAAAACTCCAGGTGTTCCCTCCCCTGCCATAGCCGTTTGTAAAAAAAAGATTTCTTTCAGATTGCTGTATTTGATGTTCCATAAGCTTGCATGTATTGCTCACCTATTTGAAATGAAAGGCACGGATAGATGAGTGTTGAGTGGCCAGATTTCTTTGAACTGCCCTCCATCTCCACTGGGCCGTACAGGCAGCGGTCAATAGCGTCCACTTCAGCACACAATCTAAAGCATCAAATTAGTCCGCCTGTGGAGTCTACCTTTGGCTCCATCCAACTTTCAGGCAGCATGACATTAAGCGTGCCAAAGTTCCAGAAGGGTTGAGCAATTTGTCCTGCCTATGGTAGAATGTGCTGTCCTCCTGGTTCCTCGTGGATGGCGTTTTATGTCATGCTGCAGCCATTTGGAAAGGTCACAGTATGCAGCAAACACTTTAAAGCACTCCAGATTGATAATTGTGTCAAAATCTTAAACAGTGCTTAGATAGTTATGGATTTTTTCCTATAGGGCTCCTTAGAAACCATACTGATATGAGTCCTCCTCTGCTGTGAGCTGCAGGCAAAACTTTGTGCCTCAGAGTCACATCCTAAAGGTAGCCCGGGGTGATGCTCTACGTAGAATACAAACCATGTAAATAACAGAATCAGATGATGCTCCACATTCCGGTTCATCACTCAGACGAGCATTTTATAAACATTTAGTTTGAGGTATGGTGCAGAGTAGAATAATGCAGCAAGAGTATTGATCCCAGAGCAAACACCTAACAGTCTGAGACATACACAGTCAGTCACTCTTATTAGATTTATGTGGGACATTAGGAAAAGGTAAAAGAACCATTTTGTGCTAACAGACTCCTGTCAGAAAGTAAGAGAGGACATTGATTATTGGAAGGCAGAGGGACAGCTCGTGCTACCTTAATCAGAATGTGTAGGACAGGTACTCTTAGTTTTTGTTTGCTTGGGTGTTTTTATGCAGCTCAATTTTCAGCCACTGGTATTGTTACAACAAATCCTTGTTGTTTATTAAAAGAGATACCCGGATTTTAGGACTTGAATACAAACGACCTGCAGGGGAATAATTTTTCTCTTTTTATTCAGTATCGCTCTGGACCAGCCAAGATTTCTTATTTTTTGTTGTTGTTGTTCTTGTGTCTTTATTCTGGGGCTTACTTTTGTTTGTTCAAGATTAATTTTCCGCACTGCCTCACTCCTTTGTGTTGTTATGCAAGCTGGCCCCTTTAAAACCACCGGATGTCTCAGAAACCAAATAAATATCTCACACCGAGGTCTCATCAGGCGGGAAAATAATGATTTAATTGTGTTCTTTATTTTCTTTTTGTCTTCTAAACAGCAGAATCACAATAATGTACAAGGAGAAACGGGTGTTTAAAAATACCAGTATTTACTTATTTTGTCTCTGTTTGGCATTAATTAAAAGCATAAAACAAGGACTTACATTTATAAAATATAGTACTACATGGTACATTTGTGTAGGAATGGGTGATATGGCCTAAAATCTATATCGTGATATATTTTGAAGCACATGTGGTAACGATATATGTTGCGATATATCATTTTTTTCTGTTTCTACATGTTAAAATGTTGAACATTCTCACATACCAGATTAATTATAGCAGAACAAATACTTCTAAAACATATACAGGTGATTCTCAAAAAATTTGCATATTGTGATGAAGTTAATTATTTTCTGTAATGTACTGATAAACATTAGACTTTCATATATTTTAGATTCATTACACACAACTGAAGTAGTTCAAGCCGCAGAAAATAATTAACTTTATCACAATATGCTAATTTTTTGAGAAGGACCTGTAGAATGCCATTTAAATAACATTTAACATCCATCCATCCATTATCATCTGCTTATCTGGAGTCGGGTCGCGGGGGTAGCAGCCTAAGCAGAGATGCCCGGACTTTCCTCTCCCCAGCCGCCTCAGCCAGCTCCTCTGGGGGAATCCCAAGGCGTTCCCTGGCCAGCCGAGACATAGTCCCTCCAGAGTGTCCTGGGTCTTCCTTTAGGTCTCCTCCTGGTTGGACGTGCCTGGAAAACCTCACCAGGGAGGCGTCCAGGAGGCATCCTGACCAGATGCCCGAGCCACCTTAACTGGCTCCTCTCAATGTGGAGGAGCAGCGGATCTACTCCGAGACCCTCCCAGATGGCAGAGCTTCTCACCGTATCTCTAAGAGAGAGCCCAGCCACCCTGCGGAGAAAACTCATTTTGGCCACTTGTATCCATGATCTCGTTCTTTTGGTCACTACCCAAAGCTCGTGACCATAGGTGAGGGTAGGGAAATCGAGAGCTTCACCTTCCGGCTCAGCAGCCCGCATCACTGCAGACGAAGCACCAATCTGCCTATAAATCTTGCACTCCATCTTTCCCTCACTCGTGAACAAGACTCCGAGATACGTAAACTCCTCCACTTGGGGCAGGACCTCGTCCCAGACATGGAGAAGGCATTCTACCCTTTTCTGACTCAAGATCATGGTCTCAGATTTAGAAGAGCTGATTCTCAACCCAGCTGCTTCACACTCGGCTGCGAACCACTCCAGCGAAAGCTGGAGATCACGGCCTGACGAAGCCAACAGGACCACATCACCTGCAAAAACAGAGACCTGATCCATAGCATTCAAAACTTATTTTAAAAAATACAAAACGTCTCAAATAAAAAAATAATTAACACAAAAATTGTCATAAAATGAGTAAAAATCAAGATATCTTAAGTAAAATACAAGCTAAATGTGATGAAAACACAAAATTCTAAATAGTTTGAGCTGAAATAACATTTCTTCTTTCCTGATTCATTAATTAATTTTTCATGTTTTTATTTTGCTCATAGGAGTTGAGTGTTGCTTCAGTAGTGAATATCTGCAGGTAAAATGATGCTTTGCTGCATTTTTTGTTGATAATATTAAAATAAGGTTTGACGTTTATCCCATTTCTTTCCCTTTTATTGAGCTGTGCTCAACAGTCAGCTCAGATCAGCTGTTTCGCGCGGGTCTGACCCACCGCGGTGCGCACTGGTAGCACGGAGCGAGAGGGAGGAGCTGCTTTTAGATCACACCTTTTTAATGAACGGGAAAAACAGCTGGAACTACGGAGGGAAAATTGTTCAAACTAAATCACAAAGGATGTCCAAAGGTTTGGAAGCCTGTGTGTTAATCATGTGGTAAATAAACAAACGGCAATTTACTAAGGAGGATTTTCTGCTCAACATCTGACTCCTTAAACCCAAACCAGGTCCATATAACCCACATTACCTCGTCTTCTTTACAAGCACGTCTACATCCACGCATCCTGCGTCGCAGCAGCCACAGCCGCTGCTGCGTTCGTCCAAAGCTGGTGCAGCTTGACAACATTCATGCACGGTTGGATAGAGTCCAAAACTCTACCGGTGGCAAAATTTATATCATATCAACTGTATACCGGTTATACCGTGCATTACTACATTTGTGTAATCAATGTAATATGAGTAAACTTGATCACATCTCTGACATGTTTTTTTTTTATTTTTGTTGTGTCTGCAGCTTGAAGAAGGCCAGCATTGGTTTTGAGAATATGTTCGAGGAGGTCCCTATTGTCATCAAAAACTCCCACCTCATCAGCGTGTTGATGTGGGAGCTGGAAGACAAGTCCACGGTCGCAGACAAGCACGAACTGCTCAACCTCTCCAGCAGGTCAGTCAGATCAAGGCCCGGTACCTGGGTCTACGCTGGTTTCTGCCTCCACAGGCAAACAATCACGGCACGTCTTTACACTCACAGGGAGTTGGGAGTTCAGCATTGTGTGTTCTTTTTGACATTAGTTGCAACATTTATTGTTTTGCTTGACCTGTAAGTTTTTGATGAGCAAACATGTTCAGTAGTGAAGTCAAGAGTACTTCGGTCTTAAAATAAATGAATTTAAAGACTCCTTTAGAAATCATATCATTCACAATTTAGTCATAATATACTGACTATGCATGCAGTCACCACCACGACGTGGACACCTGTGCCCTGAGGATTGTGGGAGTTTCTCAAAGAAAAGCTTTAACCCCATCTCATGGTATCTCTTTAAGCCTGCAAGCTGCGTTCACAGACATGGCTTAAAGCCACTCTTAAATTAAAATTGATTAAACATTAGGGAATTGTGGACTCTTCACTGTTCTTAAAGCCACCCCATTAAAACACTGACCTCAGAAATCAGCTACCAACGGACATTTAAGGCCTATGTAGTCAGATTTATAAGAATGTTATTAACAACAGTAATGGATTCATAGAGTGACAGTTGTTTTATAAAAATAAACAAAGAAAAACAAATCTTGCACATCATCACAGTAAATAAGAACTGCATCATTACACTGAATCAGACATGATTTTATTTTTCTGCTACCAGTTTTGTGTTTTTTTCATATTAGCTATTTGTCTTTCCCCTGAGCCATTAATGTAAGGCTGATTGTTGGAACTCTGCACTGTCCAGGTCAGACTGGATCATTTTTACTGGGATTAATATTCAGCTGACAGTATCCACCAGGACAGGGGCAAATCCAGTGCATCTACAGTGTCATAGTAACAACACCAACAAGCTGAGCGGCATGAAATGTCCGAGCTAATGAAGGAATGTGTCAGCTAGTGCAATACAATGGCTTTTTTATGTGTTTTTAACAGTTGTAGAGGATAATGGACTTTTGGGGCTATAAATTGAGTGTGAGAGTCCACAAATAGCATAAGTATCATTAGCCTAATTCCTAAAGCCTTAGAGGAATTTTTCATTGTATTTTTTTGTTAAAGAACTGTAGGTATTACTCTCTTTCCTGTTGTAGATGGCTTCCTGAATCAATTGTGTTTTGAGAAATGGTTAATTGCAAAACAAGTTTTTAATTATTATTTCTGATTATAATCGATTTAACTGGTTTAACATGCAGGCTGAACATGAAAATAGTCTCCTACACCTATCTCCTGCATTAGCTTCTGATCGAAAATAGATGGTGAAACTCTAGGATTTGAAAATCCAGACAGATCTACGTCACACTGTCACTTAACATTCATGGACTCACCCATCTTGACTCACGACGGGGAAGGCTGTTGTTGGTTTAGCGTCCAGGAAACAGCAGAGAATGTCTCGACTAGTAGAAGCTAACTGCTAGCATTAGCAACTCCACCACACAGCCGAACTCAGGCTTGAGGTTTTTGTGGAGATAAAAACATCCTCATTGCAGAGCAAACAGAGTCAGTGGTAGAGTTGCGTTTCTGTTAGCCAATCTGAGGCGAGATGTCCAAATATCAGGAAATAAGACTCCAAATCCTGTCGTGTTCAATTCTGATCTGGCTCACTTCTAGTTCCTGAAACAGGTGCACCGAGTATGATTTACAATGCACTAGAGACCATTGCAAATGTATTAAAAATGAGTAAAGTATCACTTGAACATCAGGCTAGTTCCAAGCTAGCCAACACCAAAATGGATTTGATGTTATGAGTTTCACAGAAAAATCATGCAAACATAGTTTTAGGAACGTTTATGCTGAAATATTAAGGCGTTCCTGTCAGACGTGACCCCCAGACCCACAGGAAGATCTACATTTTGCTACTGTTGGGTGATATTTGACGGTGATGAGCTGTTTTCATAATCCTACAAGTGAACAACAATAACAACAAAAAGAGCATATTACAAGTTAAACCAGAAGGTAACATGCACAGAGACCACTAAGTACTGAATTATGTGACCATGAAAGTGTGTGATTTTTAATATTGTTTTAAGGCAGGTTTCGCCAAATAACAAAAAACAAACAATGAATTTGATAGGAGTAGCTAATAATAAGTGTTATCACCAACCAACAATTCAAAGAAAAATAACTCTGAAACACACCATGATGGTAAAGAAATCCCTTCTGCTCACAACACAATACAAAAAGTTTTAGATGACATTTAAACCCTTTTTTAATACGGGTCTTTGGCTTAATAGTTTAATTGTTTGAACAATGCTCGTGATCAACAATGACATCATTCTGAGGCATGTTGGACCACTTTTTCAGTTCATAAACTTGTAGCTTTGGGATACTATGGGATGTCTTACCTTGATACTCAGTCCTAAATTAGGTACAGCAAATGCCATGTCAAAATGTCACATCTTATTTATTCAGAAATGTGTTTGGGAAACAGAACATGCCAGCAAACTTTGTCTTTCGTCACTAATGAGCACAACAGGACCCCCTTCATATCAACTCTCAGCCTGCCTCTTTAAGTCTCACATTTTATATCTCAAGGGAACTCAGCATCAGTCTCTGGAGAATTTATCAGCAATCATTTATGGAGATAAACTGCTGCAAGTGGAGCAACAGCTGTGAAGCTGCTAATCAAAAAGCTTCCCAAGGGCAGGTGTGAGAAATTAGCACAATAACGACTCAAAGTGCTGATTTATACTCTGTTTGCTCCCAGAGCACTCTGCACTTACTCGTACGCTGCGATGAATCACATCAGGAATCGTTATTCTTCTCATCTGTGTCCTCTTAAACAAGCAAGTCATGACTTTTTACAGAGAGTCATGTGAATGCAGCTCTACAAAATGCACGGCCAGCCAAGCTAAACACCAACACGGTCATTCGTTAAACATTGTCAAGTAGACGCACTAATCTCACGTGTTAAGTTTGCAAAATGACTCTACTCTAAAGTTGAAACATCACGTTTGATATGGCGGGGGCAGCAGAGAAGCCCTTCTCGCAGGCTTCCTGACGTGATTGCAGATGGGATGTCTTGCGAGATGAAATTGTTTCCTGAAGTTGTCAGATTGCTGCGCTGCTCCGTTCTCATATGGGACTGTGATGTTCGCCTCTAGATCTTCTGCTGACAGCCCCACCCTTTTCTACCCATTTCAGACCCTTTCAAAAAGTGAACGATAATGGGTTTTATTTAATGTTTTTCCTTTTGTCTCATTTTCCAATCTGCAGCCCCATTTGTCACTGTCATCTGTATGTAAGGCTGAGTGAGTGCAGTCTCACTCTGGCAAGCAGGTTTGCGTTTACCACAGATGATGATGTTGACCGCGTTGATGGATTGCATGAATGTAAATGTATACGTGTAGCCTCCTTCAACCCAAACATCTTGGAAGTGCCTTTGTATTTGGAATATACGGGACTGGGCTGTTTTTATGCAAGACCAGGAAACGTTTCTTTGTAAACTGTCTTTGAACGCAATTGAGTTTAAAATTTTCCGGTTGCTAGTTGCTTAGCATTTAAATGATGAAATGTTCTTCAAAAGGCAGAAAGTTCAGAAATATAAAAAGACGTTTCAGTTATCTTTTACAATTTACAGATTACAAAAATTTAGGTACATGCAGTAAAGTAGGGAGGTGTATTGGTAAAATTCTGGCGATACGATACATATCATGATAGAGGTGAGACGATACGATATATCACGATATATTGCGATACATTCAGCCAGACGATATTAGCGATTTTTTTTAACTGAATTTATTGTAGGAAAATTCAATAAACATCCAAACTGATACGTAACATGTTTAACATGAGGTATCTGAACCATAAAAGAGGGATTTACATTTCAATGGTGGAAACAAAACCCATTGCACACTGCTGCCAACTAGTGGTCAGTGTTTGAATTGCACCAAAAGAAAAGAAAATACACAAATGTTTGCATGTAAATTCTTCCAAAAAATCGATACACAGCATTTGAATATTGATATAATATAGCAGGAAAAAATATCACGATATATTGCCATATCGATATTTTCTTACATCCCTACAGTAAAGGTTTTGCCCCTTTGACTTTGGCAGGTATCAAAGCTTATAAAGTGTTAATAACCAGTTTTCAGAAGACATCTGAGTCTTCAGTTGGAGAACTTGTGTAGACTGTGGCAAAACCCTCAGCATTTACCTCCCGAGGTACGTGAAACTTTTGATTGTGATCATTGTTCTGTTGCCGAACCCACGCTCTGTTTACCATCAGCATTTTGCAGTCTGTCTGATGTTTGCTTTTATTGAATCCTTTCCTCTTCCGTATCAGTGATGCGTCAGGCTGCAGCACAAGCCTGAAGCTCAATCGATCAACAGCCCGGCTCTACAATCAGAGACGTGTCCCTTTCTTGAAATTTTGCAATTTTTTGTCTGTAGAGATTCTTATTTTTCATTTTTAATAAAATCTGGATTTTTCTACCTGAGCCCTAGGTGTAAAATATTTACTGGCAAAAAAAAAAAAAAAAAAAAAAAACCTTGCAGAGTGACCCCCACACTAAGTAAATATTTCATTCCTGACAGTTGCTGAAAAGTTTCTATAATTGGGAAATAAAAAGCAGCAAAGAAAGTGATTTTTTTTGTGTGAAAGGCTCAGATTGCTGCATGTTGGACTACATTTTGGAACTAATGACTGTTTTGCTTTTTCTGGTCATGATTGTGTTAGCCTTTTAGTGCCTGTTTTTGTGCGGGAATGCTTCTTATGAAATGCCACTCAAAAGGAGAAGCCATTCATACCCGCACATTTTCTCCTGGGATGGTATTATTCACAGTTGACCTGCTAACATTAATTTATTTTCACAAGCCAGTGCTGAATATTTAGTTGATCTTTAGCTTTTTTAGATGGGGGATATGAATTTAATGGCTGTCATTTTATTTAAGCCTTAGCATACAAACGTGCTGCCCTAGAGAAGCAGCTGCAGAACCTATGACTGGTCGGGGTGGATGTTGGCAAATAAAATTACCACCTTATTGTTTGCAGTTGAAAGTGCAGAACATTAACTCCTGCTTAACTGCTTTGGTCAACATTTTTAATGCAGACACCAAACGGATGGCTTTGCATCATTCACAGCACATCTGTATTTCCAAGTCTTTCATTTCCAAGTCAATGAAAGCTTTATGAAGTGTGGCGTGACCTTTTGCCATTACAGTTTGAAAACTTAGAAAGCACTCCTCCCAGAGCATCTGATACTCTCACGTGGAGGGTTGTCTTACTGCAACAACCCCACATCCACTACATCTCTTCAGAAAAACCTCTGTAGAGGTTCTTATCATAACGTTGGAAGACAGGTCAAAAATGCCCTAACTCCTTGCTCTATCCTTACATTTTGCACCTTCAAATCCCAAAATGTTTTGTGTTTTATTGGGAAGGTGAAGTGGTAAAGCTGTCTGGCTCTCCAAACTGACATTTTTCACAAGCACACGGTAAAAGAAGAGATAAATGCTGATCACAACTATGTTTCCCCATTAAAATAGTTTGCTTTCACAACTATATTGTCTAGTTTGGTGTATTTTGTTTTATTACATAACATTGTATACCAAAGTAGGTTGCAAGCAGTGTAACGGCTGAACTAAGCTGGCACTTTCTCTGCAGTTTTCTTAAACAATGGGCATTGCTAATGGAAAATACTGCTACATAGCAGGAATGGCACAAAAGAAGTGGTGTGAGCAGGAAGTAGGTTCTTCATACAACAATGGGGCTGCAAAGTTTCAGCTTATGTTTTACTTTTAAGCAGTTTCTGAATTTTTATGTCACATCTGCAATGATTGTACTTTCTTGGCACGTGTTCAGTCATACAGAAACCCGTGGAAACAAATCACCTGCTGACTCTGTGCTGCTGCTCTTCCTGTGTGACTCACCCAGCATCACGATTCACAAAAATCAAGATATGCACAACTGGCCAAAACTACACAAGTCTCTCCTCTCCTGCGTGACTGGTGCTGTGATACAAGTCTCGATGCCAGATGATGTTCATGAGGCCGAGAACGGCTAGACAGATATCATGTTTATCATCTTCTAGTTTCTGCTTGAATGCAGCATGCATCTATAGTTTATAAAGGCAGTGTTTGAATGAGGGCACACAAACTTCGTATGGCATGGTGACCAATGACATTTGTCTGTAGATATTCATCTTCAAGCTTTGATGCACCAGAGGAAACATTCTTATCTTTATGTATAGTCGCTCCCTGCTTGGACAGCTGAGCTTCTGTTGCAGCTTTTCTCTGTTTTATTAACTAGCAGAACTACCTATGTTTATTTCTGAAGGTATTCACTCAAAATACACAGTAGTATAAGGAAGAAGAGACTAATAAAATTAACACAAGTCAAAATAAACAATCCAGTGCTCGGGGCTTCACGCGATCCTTGTATTTTGACGAGCTTCACTGCAGCGTGTTTTTTTTTGTCTTAAAGAGGTCCTTGATTTGAAAACAGCATTTACCTTGTTCAATATAAGCAGCTTGGGGGTGTCTAATCAGAACCAGAATCGTGTTTTATTGCCAAGTAAGTGAGAGTCTCATTACTAGGAATTTGCTTCGGTGGAATGGTGCAAACATACAAGTGAAGAATAGGATGCATCAAAAAAAGATTATGAATAATAAACATAAGAAACATAAAGTGAGTATTGCAGATCTGTATGTTTATAATAATTATTTAGTGTTCAGAAGTCTTAAAGCAGAGGGGAAGAAACTGTTTTTTGTGGAATGAGGTTCTGGTCCGAATGGGCTTGAACCTCCTTCCTTAGGGGAGTGGTTTAAACAGTCCATGACCAGGATTTGAGGGTTCAGCTGTGGTTTCACCTGCATGCCTCAGAGCCCTGGAGGTGTACAGATCGTGGATTGATGGAAGGTTAATGTAGTATTCCAAGATGTCTGTGCCATCTCCCACTTTCTTTCCTATGCGCATTAGTAATTTTCCAACGGCCACGGAAAAAAGATTTGTTCTGAGAAAAGGTGGTTTAACACATCAGACACAGACGCACATCATCTTAAATTTGCATGTCCCAACCCACTCCCAAGGCTGGCAATATATAAATGGTGACAGTAATGCTAACCGCAGAACAACGCTAGCCTGAGTTTCTGCTAATGTCCTCGTTGGATGACAGAAAAACAACAAAGAAGAATGTCTGATCACACATTAACTTTCCAGGATGTATTCTGGGAAAATCCAGACTTTTAATGAATGCCAGATAGATCCACTTCTAGCCTATTGACTTACTATACAAGGCTGTACACAGAATTTCTAGCTAATGTCATAGAGCCATGAGGGTAAACCGGCCAATCAGCATGCAGCTCGTTTACTAAGCATGTCCTGACTGAGTGGGCGGGGCAAACCAGTCTTTCCATTGTAGGGCTTTATTTTGGGGTTGTTTTTGACCATTTATCAGGGCTTCTGCGTCTTTTCGAGCCCCTACAAAGTTTCACAGGCTGCCTATAGGCTCCAACAATTTCCAGTTTTAAAAAGTGGTTCCAGAACCCCCTTTAAAAAGAGAAATAAATTAAATGTTTTTCTCTAGTAGGAGTAGGAGTAATCAATTTTTTAATATTTACCATAATAATCGCAATTTACCAAAATAATCTTTCTTTTTTTTTTTTGGGAAGCTTGACAGATTCTTGGCTCACCGAAAACATAATCCATAACAACCCAACACAAGTTACTCTAACCTTATCTTGTGTATTCTTGTGGCATTTTCACATCTGGTCCAGTCTTGGTTGAGTCAGCCCACCCCCCTCAGCCAGGTTTTGTTCACACCATGATGTCTGTGGTTCACGCAGCCTTCTCAGGAACGCGGGTATCTCCAAACACATGGGCGGGGTAAAAGACACATGGAGAAGTCCGTGTTCTCCTTAAATTACTAAACAAAAGCAGCTGTGAGCCATGTTGCTTTTGGAGACTCTGATATGAAGCACATTGCTTCCTACGCTCACTGAGACTGCTTTGTGCTCCTCGCAGCAGTCTGTCCTCGCGCTGCCGCGGCTGGAGCGGTAGTTCTGAGCTGCTGTCAGAGAAGATGTTTACTCCACTGCATCCTGACTGATAATGCTACTGCTGGCTGATTCTACAATAGACCTCTAGTAGGTAGGCGTGAATTTCAGCCGGCTAATCAGTCAGTAGTTGGTGTGTTGGGTTGGCTCCGCACGAAGCTGACCGCCGGGGAGCAAGTCCGAAAAAAAACGATTGGCTTAGCACGGAAAATGCACAGATTACCCAGATGTGAACACAATTAACCTACCAGGGCTGGGCCATGCTGACCCAGATGTGAAATCCCCATTTGTTGATAATATTTATCTTAATGATACGGAAAGGAAAGCAGATATGTATCCATCTTGTCTAAACTAAGGACTGCAGTGTCAGAGAGCTGCTTTTGAAAGGACAAGGAAAGAGGTTTTCTTCTAACATTTCTTCTATTATGGTCACATTTATGCAAGTGTGACTGAACACCAGAGCACTGCTCTACCTGTCTAGAGCCTGCTAAATCTCCCTGAAGACTTTTGCAGTCTAATGAGACCATAGCTGCTGATTGTTGGTGCAAGGTCTGAGGAGTCAGGGTATTTTTAAAACTTTAAAATTTACATCACCCGGCCTTTCCCATCGACGCCATCGCCTTAACAAGCTTATTTAGGTCTGAGACGTTGGTAAAAGGTATGAAGGTCAAAAATTCTCAGTGTCCCTTGTTTAGATTTTTACAAAACAAAAATGTTATGATGAATGTTTTCATCTTTTACATGGCACTCACTGGAGACTTAACATTTTACTAAAATTACTTCCACTAAGAGAAACATTCCCAAGTTGTGTCCGAGCTTTTGCACGCTTCCGTGGCTTTCTGTGCTACCTGATAACCCTGATGATGTGTAATCTGTACAGAAAAGGACTGAGAGCAGGGAAAAGGTAGAGAAATAGGGTCATAGAGGAGGTGGTGACAGAGATGTTTCTGTGAATTGAATACTCTGTGGGGGGAAAAAATGACCCTTGACAGACTAAGTTGATTCATTGAGATGGAATTTCAGAAGAGATGTCTTGAGCTAAAATGTGTAATATTTCCTTCTCCTATTTTGCTGCCACCTTTTTTTATGCTTCAAAATAATAATAGAGCACGAAAAAAAAAAACGGATTCAAACCTAAAATGAATGTGCTGCAGTGTATCGGCTTACATGACATTCAGAAAACCTCAAATTCAGTTTAAATCTTTTTTGAAATTGGACGTTTTTACATGTTTTTCTTTTCATCCTAGCTGAATTTTAACCAAGATAACACCATACCACACTACAAAATACCGGGGTTTTCATCTCTTCTTTGAAACAAATTATTCAGCTCTATAGAAGAGAGCCAGCAATCCATTTTTATGTCCCAGGCCATCCGTTAAAAAGACTCCATCAGAATAAAATGCTCATTGTAAGAGTGGAAGTCATTTTCCTGGCAGCTTTGTTAAAGAATTCCCTTCTGAACCTTCAATTTACTGAATGTCAGCCAGTTTTTTTCCCTCACACATCAATACAATTTTCGAGTTTGTCCTTTATTGTCCCATGTGAATTTGAGCATGCACTAACAGACATGCAGCATACTGGATGTGGTGTCATTGAATCTGACCTTTAAACAGAAGCTGTGATGATAGAAAATCCCATGACAAATTGTCTAAAATAATGTTGATCAGAATTCTGGTGAACCTGTCTGAATAATTTATCTCTTCAGTTTGTGAGAATGTTGGCATTATCCAAATTCTAGTCATGTTAAACTGATATCATTTTATCATCTTCTAGAGTCAGTGTTCTGTAATTATATTCTAACAACAGAATATGCTTTAGCACATGCACAATGAAAGCCTGACCATGCCCGTTTTGCTGTTTAAATCAGTATCATGGTGATTTATTCCAAAACGCCTAAACTGAACTTTACAGTTTACACATTGTAAGAGTCATGCTACGAAGGGGCATGGTTACGTTGTGGTGGGAGCATGCCACTGACATTTGGTGTGTGCCGAGTGCATGGAAAAGCATCTTGAGGATGGCAAAATAGCAGGGAAAACCCTGTTTTGTACCAAGAGTGAAGCCATATTATGATTAGCTATGTTTACATGCGCCAAATTTCCCCATATCCGATTCAAATCTTGTTTGATCAGAAATCCCAAATCTCTGTTTGCATGTATCCAATCATGCCATGAGTATACATGCATCAATCAGCTTAAATAGGTTGAGCATGCACAGTTGTCTTTCCTGTAAAAAAGTTGTTAACAAACGCCATCTTGTCCGCACGTCTTTTCCCTCACAATTGATTTTCTTATTCTCTAGCTTTGTCCGTTGTAACACGCCACTTTCAAACTTTCCCAGCGGTTTTTGATTTGGTCGATACTTCACGGAATTCCTGCTTCTTGCGTCTTTAGATGCACTTGAGTGTAAAACTCAGCATTTCTAGCCTTTTGGCCATTGAGACGTTCATTAATATTGAGCTCTCGTAGTATTTCCAGTAAAAAAAAATTGTGTCTCCCGCCATGTTTTCGACTTGTCCTGAGCGTCTGTGGAAAGACGTCACGCTGAAGTTGCACACGTGCAGTGGGTATTATTTGAATCCAACAATGGGTGTGTACATGGACGTCAATCGGAATGATGATCGGACAAAACCACCTCTCTGTATCGGAATGAAATTTCATTCCGATCAGGCTGTATCGGATCAGAATATTCCAATTAACATGTTTACATGAAGAATTTTTGATCTGATAGGGAATTCATTCCGATTACTTGTGCCCATGTAAACGTAGCTATTGTCTTCACATTGAAGGACATGCTCCAACTTTGCCACCATCCAGCCACGTTTCAGCAGGTTGTGCTGGTCATAATTTAGTGTGAAGGGGTCCAGACAGACAAACTGAATGAAGCGTATCACCTATGTGGTCATTTTAGTTAACCTTAAAAAACGACTTGGAAACAAATGAAATCACATCCCTTTGTAGATATAAAGAAGACACACTCTTGTGTTAGATTCAAAAGGACAGATGCATTAAAGGCCTTTATTCTGACTAAATGATTCCCCATGCAAATATTATGCATGCACACCACACACATTAGCCACCATATTGCTTTGATAAAATTGTTTTTAACAGCCGTTCGTCTGCGAGAATCGATTTTGACACAGTCAGAAGGACACAGCGGGGAAGTGTTATCCCGAGATTTGGTCCTGAGCCATCAGTTTTCATGTTTACAGTGGAGGAGTGCCAACTGATCACCCAACAGTCCTCACAAGCTATCATGGCTGGACTGGAAATAGTCCAAACATCTACTGACGTAGTGGGATAAACAACACTAGAGTATTACCATGTACTTTGTGTGTTTCATCTGAGATTGCCACACCTGTTTGGGGAATCAACATGCACTAATGTGAGCAGATCATTTGATCATAGAAATGAACCCCCCCCCCCCCCCCCCCCATGTGGGAATTTCACCAGTATAAATCATCATCATCAGCTGTGATCGGATAACCTTGTGTGTTCCAGTGGTTAGTTCCAGTGTTTCTGCGTGTTTATGAGCTCATGCTTATTTTTAATTGTATTAGCAGTAGCTGGGAGCTAACGTCACGCTGAGATGCTCTGGAGGAGTCTATAGGATTTAGAATTAAAAATTACAGGAAAGCTCAATTTGAAGCAGAAGTTTAAACTTCTCTCCAGGTGCATAGACTTTAGTCAAACACTTTATTTGTGACATTTTGCACATAATTTGAGTTGATCTTAAAAGAGCAACAAAAGTCAGAACAGCTGTTGGTTTTGAAAAAAAGAAATGAATCTATATTTATCCTGTAAACGGAGTCTTTAGTCAACCTGATTGGAACGTTTAACAAAGCACTGATTCAGAGACTGAAGGGGACAGTTGCTGGTAGCTGCAGGACCCTTCTCTGTCTGAGCCTTTATGTCTTTATGCCTCAAAACAAATGGCTCAGTTGGAGCATTTGAAGAAGTGATTCTTTCCTATTGTGATCTTGCCAAAAATCCAACTGTCTTGTAAGGCATCTCGTGTACCTGTTGGAGGTGGAGAGTTTGAGTTTTACTTTGAACACAAAGACTTTAGTAATCCAGGAACAGATGGACTTAAGGTCTCTACTCCCAGTCAAACAGAAATACAACAGTTATTTTTGTTCATGCCTCAGACTCACACAGTGGCAGGTCATTCAGGTGCAGTTTTCAAAAAGAAGGCAGGAATCAGTTTCTCTACAAAACATGCTGCGCTGTGTAGCACCCAAACATTCATAAATGAAACAATCTAATCCCAGAGAGGAAAACACAGGAGGTATACAACTTAACGCAGAGCACTGCAGCCTTGTCAAGGTTGAACTCAAGGTAAAAGTGGGGCTTGCTTTTTAAAGGTTGCAACAAATGTTAGAAATGAGGGGGAGGAGGTGGAATGCTGGCAGGGTTGTGTTTTGAGAGCTGTCAGCATGGCAGTGTTTGGAAAATCGAGGATCTATTTGACAGAAGGACTGAATGACAGGTCCTCGGGTTTTAGTCTTCTGGCACTGCATTAGCTGGGTCTGTTGGGGCTGTAAGGACACTTTAATACAACATATCTACCAGTAGTTGTTTCTCAATTCAGATTCTGACACTTTGTCTCATGAGGTGGTTGTGAAGAGCACATACAGTATTCCACTAAACAACACAGCTGATGGTTTCATCAAAACTAGACTGAATGCTTCTTTTTACCACAAACGTTTCATGTGGGCGTGGCCATTAAGTACTTTTTAGAACCACTAAGGTTATGGATAAACATTAGACCATCTAGACCAGTGGTGCCCAATCCTGGTCCTGGAGGGCCGGTATCCAGCACGATTTAGTGGTTTCTTTGCTCCAACACGCTTAACGCAGTGGTTGAATCACCTGTGCAGCAGCTCATCGGGCTCTGCAGAAGCCTGTTAATCAACTGCTGATTGAAACCAGGTGTGTTGAAACAGGGTTAAAATTAAAACATGCTGGATACCGGCCCTCCAGGACCAGGATTGGGCACCCCTGATCTAGACTCTTGGTAGCATAAAATCTTCAAGATGTATGACAAATGAAGGGTGGCTTTTAAATGTCTGATGGATTCACAGGGTGCTTGGCTTAGCAGGTAACAGCTGTCATCTACAGAAATGTATTCGTCCATTCCCGGTTGTCCCCCTGTCCAGATGTCCTTAAATTGTTCTTTGTTATTGTAGAAAGGCTTTGCTAGATTTTAGGTTGAGTGCTAAAGTGCTTTGGATAAAATTGCTGTATAAATGAAGTCTGCTGAATGGTGGTGTGGAAGACGCAGATTATCCCCCCCAAAAAGTTAAAATATCATATTTTCAGTGTTTTGTTGGACCAAGTTCTACCGCCATTGCCAAGAGATTTTTAAAGACGTGGGTCTTTTCACAGTTTGCTGCTTGTTTTAGATCAATTTGTCAGATGATTTTGTTACTGAAGTGTATTTAGGAGGATTTCAATTGTTACCATGTCAATTGCTGCCATTCTCAAGCAAGCTGGTGGTGTCCCAATCCCACAGCTGGACCAACTTTAGGAGTCCTGGTACTTTGCAAGCTTGCTTGGACACACTGAAGTCTTCTTCACAAAAATGAAACTTTTTCAAAAAAATTTCTGATAATTGCACTTTTGCTAGCAACATGTGAAGTCCTTTCTGTTCAAAGGAATGATGGCTGCACATGTTTAAATGCAAGCGATGGTGGTAAAAAGAGGAAGAATTTAGTTTGTTTTTATGGCAAAGAGGGCCTTTGCAAATAGTTATCTAAACATTCTTCACTGCATCTTGGAGTTTATGCAAACTACCATGCTGATTACAAAGGCAGAAAAATTTGTGACAATTATCTTTTAATTCATTCTCAAAACATTGGGTTACAGCTGAGCTTTAATTTGTAAAGTCCTCTCAAGCACATTCCAAAGGTCCCCTTCAGCCTGATATCTTTATCAGGAAACACAAAAATCTTAACCCCTTTTAACATGAAGTGAAACAGTAGTAGTTAAATATGTTTTAAACTAAATTATGAATAACAGAAGTTAATCGTTTATAATGGTGCTGCTCAGGTGTGTTGTTGGGAAAACATACATTTTGAATGACGAGCAGACTTTTTTTTTTGTTCCAGCAACCACTTGGAGAAGAGCCTTCAGCTTCTGATGGACAGAGTGGATGACCTGAACCAAGAAATAGTCAAATATAACACCTACAGCCGCAACCTGAGTAAGCAGCAGCAGCAGAAGCACCAGGTAACTCCTGCACGCACACGGGCTTTCAGGAAGCAAAGTGCCCACACCACCCACACGATGAGCCAGCAGGAGCAGCAGGCACATCAGCTCACCAGCATGCATATATAGACTCCTTCACTCACTTCCTCTCTTTCTCTCTCTCACACACACACACACACACACACACACACACACACACACACACACACACACACACACACACACACACACACACACACAAACACACACACACACACACACACACACACACACACACACACACACACACACACACACACACACACACACACACACACAAACACACACACACACACACACACACACACACACACACACACACACACACACACACACACACACACACACACACACACAAACACACACACACACACACACACACACACACACACACACACACACACACACACACACACACACACACACACACACACAAACACACACACACACACACACACACACACACACACACACACACACACACACACACACACACACACACACACACACACAAACACACACACACACACACACACACACACACACACACACACACACACACACACACACACACACACACACACACACACAAACACACACACACACACACACACACACACACACACACACACACACACACACACACACACACACACACACACACACACAAACACACACACACACACACACACACACACACACACACACACACACACACACACACACACACACACACACACACACACAAACACACACACACACACACACACACACACACACACACACACACACACACACACACACACACACACACACACACACACAAACACACACACACACACACACACACACACACACACACACACACACACACACACACACACACACACACACACACACACAAACAGATGCACCTACAGCTCCAATCTCAGTGGGAAATCAGCAGGTATATGTCTGTAGGACGTGGATATAACCAGTCGTACCTACAATCCCAGCAGGACAGGAACAGTGACACCAGGTAGCGCAAACGTTCCCACACGCATCCAGAGAAATAACGGGGCTTGAGCATTTAAACGCAATAGAGCAAAAACTCCTGTCAACAGTCATTATTAAATATTCACAATCACTGTGTAATAAAGAATAAACATGTTGATCCTCCCAGTACAATGTAAAGAAAAAGAACCCCCTCGTTTTTTTTTAATAAAAATGTTTATGATAAAAGTGGGCGGAGTTAGAGGGCATCTCTCTTATTGAGTTAAATATTGTGTTTTAAATGTTAAGTCATGCTCCATTGACTCCATTAAAGACACAAACATGGCTGCATATCTGGTCATTGGGTAGAAGCTACTCTACTGTTACATTCCCAAATTAGAAAAAGATCATTTTTTGAACGAGACGGGTATATTTTTACAAGCTAAATCAGAAACACGATGACATTTGAAATCCTTCACATATTCTCACTGAATCGTTTCAAATACAGAGGCTTATTAACTTGATAAGCATTGAACTTGGCAAAAAACTTTTAAATTTTTTACTTAGGTAATTTGTTATGCAGCCTGTCACAGACACAATTTGCGGCACTTGTTTTGCTAAAGTTTGTAGAACATGGTCAAAGAAAACAGTTTTATAAATAACGTGTCATAGCACCATCAAAGAGATTTTCAAAGAGCCATTGACTGAAAACGTGACATACAGCTGAGGATTAACTGAAGGGTGATGCAGTTTTAGCTCTTGTTTCAGGTCTTTTTCTACTTCCAGTTAATGTTCATCTTCTTCACCAGGCCTGACTCCGTGTTTGTCCTCTTATTCTCAACTTTTCTCATTTTTAGGCACAAACTGTGCTTTATGCATTTATGGTCAGGAACCAGGCCAGGGAAGAAAACCCATAGGTGTGTTTCCACTATCGGAACTTCGGGGTAATTTTACCAGAACTTTTCAGCATGCAAAAGGACTGTTTTCAGGAACCAAAGGAGTACCTCAACAGGGGTAGGTACTCAGAAAGGCACAGTTGAGCCGCTGTGCGGAACTTTTGGTTAACTTGCGCTGATTGGTTGCAACTCAGTAGGATAATCAGCATAGCATCAGCAGATGTCTAAAACAACTGGCATTAGTAAAGTTGGAAGAGTTGCTGGTGAGGTAGAATGGAAGGAAAAGAAAATAAGCGGCGTTCACGCTGCTTTAAAATCTACGTTACTAATATCCCAACAACTAAAAATACAGCAGAAATCCCCCTCAACCATGTAATTCACGGGGCTTTGTTGTCTCGTATAGGCCTTTTCCAACAGCACTACTCATCCTAAAACAGCTCAGTACAGCGTGGGTTAACTCAGCTCACTTCAGTGTAGTTGGTTTTCCCTGCCACCTTCATGATAAAAAGTGAGTGTGCTCCTCATGGTGGTGGGGGGGGGTCTATATGCTACACAGAAACACAACTCAGCACAAAAATGGCAGTGATGTTGAACATTTTGCTCAGTTTTATGGCTTTTTGCCAGACTCTGAACCAGGAATTCAGTTGTCAGCCAGAAAGCTCTAGAGAAACCAGTGACTCCGCCCCCTAGCCAATCAGCAGCCGACAGTCGTGATGCTAGCCGGCTCAGCCCTTGGAACCACAACAAAGCAGGCACTGGAAAGTAGCGGGAAAATACCAAACTGTGCTTTTGGACTGAACCGCCCCCTCCAGAGTCGCGCTGAGTAGTGCTGTTGGAAAAGGCCTAAAAGAGCACAGAAAAAAATGGTGCTTCTTCTGGTCATTGAACGCCACATTTTACATCACACAGCAGCTCTCAGTCTTTTGAATGGATTAAGTTACGGTGTTCTTTAACAGAATAAAGCTTTTAATGTTAATGCTGATCAGCACCAAAAAGCGTCCCTATCTCCTGGTCAGTTTTCCCTCTCCAAGAAATTTCCCAGAACTCCCTCAGTGGAAACACAGCTAGTGTCTGAAGAAAATATTGAGAGAGCTTTGTAACTTTGGATTTAGTGATCAAGACCTCTTTAATTGATTACAAGAGAGCGTGGCTCGTTAGAAATACAGAAATGAAGGTGGTTGAACAGTACTTAAATCTAATGCAGACCCACTCGCAGACTCTGTGATGTGAGCTGTAATATATTTTAACTTAAAGGAAATGGTTTATTTGAATAAAACCAACAGGAACAGGTCAGGTTGACTTAAAAACAATTTTCTTTTATTAGATGGGTTCAGTGAAGGTTTTCTCACCTGTATTTAATAAGTTTACTTGCTTTATATTGAGAGCAAACATTTCTAGAATGTTGATCCAACATGATGTTTGATTGTTTAAAAGGTAAAACTCACACATGGTTAACAGCAAGGAGAGCCGATACACATGAAATCTGCTGTGAGTCCTTGTTCTTAAATCTGATGAGTAGGTGTAGCCACATCACAGCTCATTTAGAAGCAGAAGCCGCATCACGTCCTAAAACCAAAATATACAGTGACAAGTGCACTAGAAAGCAGCAGCTTCTCTAAGATGCAAACCGTCTACATTCACTGATTGCCATCTGCAACTACAACCTCTGCCAGTTGCATCACGAACATCTGGCAGCGGATGGAAACACAAGCGTCACAGTTTTGTGCACACATAATACAGGAAAATGGAAGAATAGCAGCTCGATGTGACTCACTGATGTGCACACAAACACACTCCTACATAAAACGTCTACATTATTCAGTCATTAATCCGAGCAAATGGAAGTGAGAAAACGCCTGCGTTATTAACGCTGATCCCGGCTGAGTCATCATCATGTGGTCCAACAGCAGATAAGAGTCCCAGTCGGCTCCAGTCACACTCAGAAGAAAACACGCATCCATGACCCAACTCCATACCAACACAAATGCATATGCTTCGTCCCCAGGCCATTCACCCACACATTTACACCATTACGATCCATCATCCTCCATGTATTCACCTCCTCGTCATCATCATCGCAGCCTCCAATTCTCCCCCAACACACACACACCCAGACTCATACTCAATATCACACAGAAAACCTTTTTCTTACTGTGAGCCTTTTTTCATGTTTCACACGATTCCCCATTATGAACCAATAAAGCACAGAGAAAAAGAAAGTGAGCTTCTATTAAACCTTTCAGACATCAACAGTGCATGGCCCTTGTAATCTCGTGCTATTGACCCTGCTGCTTCCAGGACAAATGGAACCTTATTAATCATCATAGAAAGTTGCAAAAAGGCATTGTGCTGAGCGGGCTCCATTTTTCTTCCACAGCCCCCTGAATCTGGTAAATCTCAGATCCCCTGGCACAATTTGCAGCCACGCTAGTCTCTGTAAAAGGAAGCGTATGTCTCACTCCTCTCTGATTCATTCACAGCTAAAGCCGGGCGTACACTGTGCGACTTTTTCACTCGTAGCGTTCAGCTTCAGCTCAAACTGTACGAGTTCCTCGCAGAGCAAATCTCACGAGTCATGTGCTCACACTGTACGACCCACTTCTCGGATGCGACCTGACTGCTCACACTGTACGTCTGGCATGAAGTCGTCGCAGCTAAAAAAAAGTATATATGACGCAACACGTTGGTCTGAGTATGGGAGGACAAGGACGGCATTTGGAATAGAAGCGTACTCTATTGCTTCATGGCAAAAGCTGCTTGTTGTTACGGTTAAAAAATCAATCTGACATAAAAATAAAAGTGTGGTTTGTTCCTTAAATAACAAAATAACAACGAAAACATATTATTTGTATTATATTTGATCCACTTTTGATCAAAATCGATAAATTACCAGCATTTCCCGCTGTTAACTGAAGAAAAAAAGTTTATTTTTCATCAAAACAAAGCAACGCTGCTTTTATTTTGAAAGTGGGTTAGCCTTTTGGTTTGTTTTCGCTTCCACTTCCTTCATTTACGCTACTGCTTCTGTGTTTGCGCATGCGCCGTGTGCGGTTCTGATACTTTTTGGGTCACAGACGCTCGCAGCGCCGCTTCAACAGTGCGATACCCTCACGAGGGACGAGCAAAATATCAAGCACGCCAAAAATCCGTCGGAGCTTACGATTGCTGATCGGCAGCTGGTCATGTGGTGTTAATCGCCTCTCGTAACCCCCTGTATACTACACGACGATCAGCGCAAAACTCGCCCCGAGCTCGTAGATTCTCGCACGAGGAGAAAATCGGCTCAAAATAGTGAAAAAGTCGCACAGTGTACGCCCGGCTTTAAAGGAAACTCGCAGCACTGAATCGAGGGAGCACAAATTATACCTAATGAAAGAAATCAGCCGCAATTAAAATACATAACAATATTGTTATTGAGTCGAGTTGCATTTTTCTCTGTATTTAAAGGAAACCCATAAGAGGTGAGCCAAATCAGCTGATGGAAACATTGGTAAAAGAGTTCAAGCTTACAGGGTGTCTGTGTTAGCGTGCTGAGAGGAAGGTAAAAACAGAGAGGAAGTAAAAACTAGGCTCTGATCTGAGCCATTTAGGATTAGGAATATTCCAGAGCCAAGTCTCAGTCCAATACTTGAGCTATTTGTTTTTACAGCACAGACTTGTAGTAAAACCAGCCTCTCTTTGTGAACTCGCTGATTGGTATTCTTGTCTAACTCCTGCTGTGAGTGGATGTTGCACACATAACATAACATAGATACAAGCTGGTGATATTAAAAGAGATACACTCACTGGCCACTTTATTAGGTACACTTGTCCAGCTGCTCGTCAACAACAATTATTAATCAGCCAATCACATGGTGGCAACTCAATGCATTTAGGCATGTTGACATGGTCAAGACGATCCGCTGCAGTTCAAACCGAGCTTCAGAACGGGGAAGAAAGGTGAGTTAAGTGACTTTGAACATGGCATGGTTGTTGTTGCCAGACGGGCTGGTCTGAGTATTTCAGAAACTGCTGATCTTCTGGGATTGTCACGCACAACCATCTTTAGGGTTTTCAGAGAATGGTCCGAAAAAAGGGAAAACCTCCAGTGAGCGGCAGTTCTGTGGGTGAAAATGCCTTGTTGATGCCAGAGGTCAGAGGAGAATGGCCAGACTGGTTGGAGCTGATAGAAAGGCAACAATAACTCAAATAACCACTCGTTACAGCCAAGGTATGCAGAAGAGCATCTCTGAACGCACAACACGTGGAACCTTGAGGCAGATGGGCTACAGAAGCAGAAGACCACACCGGGTGCCACTCCTGTCAACTAAGAACAGGAAACTGAGGCTACAATTCACACAGGCTCATCTAAATTGGACGATAGATTGTAAAAATGTTGCCTGGTCTGATGAGTCTCAATATCTGCTGTGACATTCAGATGGTAGGGTCAGAATTTGGCGTCAACAACATGAAAGCATGGATCCATCCTGCCTTGTATCAATGGTTCAGGCTGGTGGTGGTGTACTGGTGTGGGGGACATTTTCTTGGCACACTTTGGGCCCCTTAGTACTAATTGATCATCGTTGCAACGCCACAGCCTACCTGAGTATTGTTGCTGACCATGTCCATCCCTTTATGACCACAGTGTACCCATCTTCTGATGGCTACTTCCAGCAGGATAATGCACCATGTCATAAAGCTCCAATCATCTCAGACTGGTTTCTTGAACATGACAATGAGTTCACTGGACTCAAATGGCCTCCATAGTCACCAGATCTAAACCCAATAGAGCACCTTTGGGATGTGGTGGAATGGGAGATTTGCATCATGGATGTGCAGCTGACAAATCAGCAGCAGCTGCGTGATGCCATCATGTCAACATGGACCAAAATCTCTGAGGAATGTTTCCAGAACCTTGTTGAATCTATGCCACGAAGGATTAAGGCAGTTCTGAAGGCAAAATGGGGTCCAACCTGGTACTAGCAAAGTGTACCCAATAAAGTGGCCGGTGAGTGTATATACACCCACAACCTGCAGGAAGGTGAGAGACAATGGGCAAATTTTTTTCCACTAATTTGACTTCTTAGATGTGTTAATTCCCTCTCCATTTAAGATTATAAACATTTTCATTGGTTGTTGGTCTCCTTGAGTTCGCGTCCTTATCCTGATCAAAGTGTATTATTAGATGAACGTGGCCCAGCAATGAGTGGGTGCTGTACTACAGCTCGGCTGACCTAAAACAAAGAAAGTAGGTCAGCAATGGAGATCAGGAGCTGAATGTGGCCAGCTGCTACGATACCACTGATGGGAAAGTGTTGTGATCTGACTATCACTTCTAAAGACTGGTCAGCCATGAAAAAGGAGGAAGAAAAAAGGCCTGAGCTGAAGAGAAATGGTATACTTCAGCCTAATCCCAGTTTACTTGCTACATCTATCAGTTACCATCAAGCTGTAGTAGAAAATACCTCAAAACATAATATTCTTGAGAACCAATGAAACATTTCTAGGAGTAAAACCAAAATTAACAGAAGGAAATTGCTTTAAAGACTCATTTATTAAAATAATTAAATGTCATCTTTTCACCTACTTGACCAATAATTCAATATTGTGCAGCCAAATGGACTCCATAAGATAATAATCTTCTCCATAATTCAATCTGGCTGGGAATTGTCTGAACGCATCCATTGGCTACCGTCTGCAGCGATTATAGCTCACAATACGATTAAAGGTTTTATTATGATTAGGTGCATTACCTGATCAGATTAGACCATTACATAGTACACTAAGATAATTTGGTCTCGGTCCATCTTTGATAATTCGTCAGGTCTGGCTCTATAACAAGTCTGTAGAGGCCATCATGGCGAAGGCGCCGTCCCACAGCGTTCTGCACGGCGCTTCCAGCAACATGCTGTGGTGATGCCGCTCAGCAGCAGGCGCTGAGAAAAAAAAAAGCTTGTGAAGATGGAGGGTTGGGAATAAATACGACAAAATACAGGAAGCCCTGGCTGCAGGCTGCAAGAGAACTGCTGGGACGCAATTGCTTTTCATCAAGGCGTCAACATCAAACATGAAGCATAAAACACACAGGAGGCTAGAGCTCGGCCCATTTCAGAGTTCGTGGCTTGGGAAAATGGCAACTTGACAGCGATTGAGCCGTTTGTAAAGAGGAGGGAAAGAAGACAGTGCCTCTGTTAGACGAGGTCAACACACGTCTAGATTTGAACTTATTGCTCTTAGAGATTTTTCTATCAACTTCCAAAGTCCGTTAAACAGCTCTGTAGAATTCATATGCAGTATAAAGTGAGGCTGAAGTGGAAAAGTTTGACACATTTGCGTTTTAGTAACCATACTCATGCTGTGACACACTGGCAGAAAATAAAATGATCAAATATTTCTATTTTTTCCTTTTTATGTTGTTTATGTGAGGTGCACATACTGGTGCATTGTGGGATGCTTGGTTGAAAACACTCGCTCCCACACCAGCCACCTCCCCTGTCTGCCACAGCCTTCCTCCTCCTCTCCTTCATCTTGCCAAATTAACAAGGCTTTTAGGATCTCCAGAGACACGGCACCTCACTTATTCACCGACTGTCAGCCCACCACAAATCACTCCCCTTCCTGTTAGCACTTATAACTCTTCTGTCTCCCTATCTCAGCTTTCATCACTCTCTACATTTCTTACTTTGTGTTCCCTGCGTCTCTCTGACTTTATGCCTCCTGCTACTTTTCCTGTAACTCTTCTTGACTCTCTTACCTAATGCTTTCTTCTCTTACTTCCATCTCTGCTCGTCATCATTTCTTTCCACACATTTTCTGGTTTTGGCCCCATTTATTCTGATTTCTTATTCTCATTTGTCTGAGCTTGTTTTTGGGCTCATCTCCTCCTGCATCTCCTCTGACTTATGCCACCCTGTTTTTGGGTCTCCTCCTCTAGTACCTCCAGAGGAGGCAGCAGGAGAATGCCCAGCGGCAGAGTCGCGGAGAACCCCCGCTGCCTGAGGAGGACATCACCAAATTGTTCAAGCCCCCCCAGGCGCCACCACGCATGGATACTCTGCTCATTGCAGGTACGCAAACACACAAAAGCAATCAGAAACCAGAGGACACCCTCATTTCTTTTTTCCTCCAGATTCCATGAGACACCTCTGCTCCTCTCACAGGAGCTCAGGTTCTGTTTTGCAATTATCTCTGCCATTATCTTAAAATTACATTAATTTAAAGTTTATTGACTCAGCCTCCCGTTCAGCTGCCTTTATCCCTGCTGTTTGATGCTGTTCGGCTCTCCGCCTTCTGACAACATTCTGAGCCCCCCGTTTACTCCATTCACCACTAATTTGATGTTTTGCTGCCATTTTCTCTCCTGCCTCCGCCTGTTTGTGTTTGTACAAATGTGTGTGTGTATGCTGTACTTATGCTTCTTGTGGGGGGGTGTGGTGTTGTATGGGGGCGTGTGAACGCATGTGGCTATTCTCCAACAGGGCAAATTAACAACTACTGCCAGAACGTGAAGGAGTTCACCTCACAAAACCTTGGGAAGCTGTTCATGGCGGAGGCTCTCCAAGGCCACAACTAGAGCGGAGGTGGAAGTGTGAGACAGTTTGGAAAACTTGTCAACTGCAGGAGCATCAACCATCATTTAATAAATTAGCTGTTTTTTTATTATGAAGTAAATCTTGAATAAAAAATACACTTGTTTTGATTTGAATAAAAATCCTGCAGCTCATCTTCTTTTGTCTTGTTATTGTTGCCTTGTTGTCTTCTCGTTTTTAACACAACCTGTCCAGACATGAAGACAAACACGTAAATGGTCACTGAAAAATAATAATCTGAAAGATTTACTGAAAATCTAAGTGTCTGAATTTTGGTTCAACAGAATAAAGAATGATGCCTCTAGAACAGTTAGAAATAAATGTGTGTATATATATATGTATGTATGTATGTATGTATATATATATATATATGTATATATATATATGTATATATATATATATATATATATATGTATATATATATATATATATATATATATAAAGACCCCAAAGACCCCTTATGATGAATAAAATAAATGGAACCAGTGTTCCCTCACCCGGACGCGGGTCACCGGAGCCCCCCTCTGGAGCCAGGCCTGGAGTTGGGGCACGCTGGCGAGCGCCTGGTGGCTGGGCTTTCACCCATGGAGCCCGGCCGGGCATAGCCCGAAGAGGAGACGTGGGTCCCCCTTCCCATGGGCCCACCACCCGTGGGAGAGGCCAAAGGGGTCGGGTGCGATGTGCAAAGGGCGGTAGCCGAAGGCAGGGACCTTGGCGGTCTGATCCTCGGCTACAGAAGCTAGCTCTTGGTACGTGGAATGTCACCTCTCTGGTGGGGAAAGAGCCGGAGTTGGTGTGTGAGGTTGAGAGGTTCCGACTAGATATAGTTGGACTCACCTCAACGCATGGCTCTGGCTCTGGAACCAGTTTCCTCGAGAGGGGTTGGACTCTCTACCACTCTGGAGTTGCTCCCACTGAGAGGCGCCGAGCAGGGGTGGGCATACTTCTTGCCCCCCATCTTGGTGCCTGTACGTTGGGGTTTACCCAGGTGAGCGAGAGGGTAGCCTCCCTCCGTCTTCGGGTGGGGGGACGGGTCCTGACTGTGGTTTGTGCTTATGCACCAAACTGCAGCTCAGACTACCCACCCTTTTTGGAGTCCCTGGAGGGGGTGCTGGAAAGCGCTCCTTCGGGTGATTCCCTCGTTCTGCTGGGGGACTTCAATGCTCACGTCGGCAACGACAGTGAGACCTGGAGAGGTGTGGTTGGGAGGAACGGCCCCCCTGATCTGAACCCGAGTGGTGTTCTGTTATTGGACTTCTGTGCTCGTCATGGATTGTCCATAACAAACACCATGTTCAAGCATAAAGGTGTCCATATGTGCTCTTGGCACCAGGACACCTTAGGCCGCAGGTCGATGATCGATTTTGTTGTCGTTTCATCTGATCTGCGGCCGCATGTCTTGGACACTCGGGTAAAGAGAGGGGCGGAGCTGTCAACTGACCACTACCTGGTGGTGAGTTGGCTTCGATGGTGGGGGAGGATGCCGGTCAGACCTGGCAGACCCAAACGTGTTGTGAGGGTCTGCTGGGAATGTCTGGCAGAGTCTCCCGTCAGAAGGAGCTTCAATTCCCACCTCCGACAGAACTTCGAACACGTCCCGGGGGAGGCGGGGGACATTGAGTCCGAATGGACCATGTTCCGTGACTCCATTGTCGAGGCGGCTGACCGTAGCTGTGGCCGCAGGGTGGTCGGTGCCTGTCGTGGCGGCAATCCCCGAACCCGCTGGTGGACACCGACGGTTAGGGATGCTGTCA
>SSNS01000010.1:3305695-3426119 GCA_006937985.1 Aphyosemion australe | reverse complement strand
GAGTAGACCCGCTGCTCCTCCACATCTAGAGGAGCCAGTTGAGGTGGCTCGGGCATCTGATTAGGATGCCTCCTGGACGCCTCCCTGGTGAGGTTTTCCGGGCACATCCAACCGGGAGGAGACCCAAAGGAAGACCCAGGACACGCTGGAGAGATTATGTCTCTCGGCTGGCCTGGGAACGCCTTGGGATTCCCCCGGAGGAGCTGGCCCAAGTGGCTGGGGAGAGGGATCTGGGCTTCCCTCCTTAAGCTGCTGCCCCCGCGACCCGACTCCGGATAAGCGAGAGAACACACATATATATATATATATATATATATATATATATATGTGTGTGTGTGTATATACACTGCTCACAAAAATTAAAGGAACACTTTAAAGAAACACATTAGATGCATCAGATCTCAATATGAAGTTGGATATCTATACAAATAACGACAGGGCAATGTCTTAGGAACAAAAGGATGCCAAGTCTTTTAATGGAAATAAAAGTTTTCAGCCTACAGAGGGCTCAATTGTGTAGACACCCTAAAATCAGAGTGAAATGAAGATGTGGCAGGCTAGTCCATTATTTCAAAAACTTAATTTCTGCAACTCAAAATGCTTTTCGGTATCTTGTGTGGCCCCCACGAGCTTGTGTGCATGCTTGACCACGTCGGGGCATGCTCCTAATGAGACAACGGATGGTGTCTTGTGGCATTTCCTCCCAGATCTGTGTGAGGGCATCCCTGAGCTCTTGTACAGTCTGAGGAGCAACCTGGCGCCGCCTAATGGACCCAAACATAATGTCCCACAGATGTTCTATTGGGTTTAAGTCAGGGGATCGTGAAGGCCATTCAATTGTTTCAATTCCTTCATCCTCCAGGTACTGCCTGCATACTCTTGCCACATGAGGCCGGGCATTGTCGTGCATTAGGAGAAAACCAGGACCTACTGCATCAGCGTAGGGTCTGACAAAGGGTTCAAGGATTTCATCTATACCTTATGGCATTCAGAGCACCATTTCCTAGGCAGTAGAGGTCTGTGCGTCCCTCCATGGATATGCCTCCCCAGACCATCACTGACCCGAACAACGTTGCAGGCAGCATAACGTTCTCCTTGTCTTCTCCAGACTCTTTCACGTCTATCACAGGTGCTCAGGGTGAACCTGCTCTCATCTGTAAAAAGTACAGGGCACCAGTGGCGGACTTGCCAATTCTGGTGTTCTTGAGCAAATGCCAGTCGAGCTCTACGGTGCTGGGCAGTGAGCACAGGGCCCACTACAGGACGTCGGGCCCTCAGGCCATCTTCATGAAGTCTGTTCCTGATTGTTTGGGTAGACATTCACACCAGTGGCCCTCTGGAGGTCATTCTGTAGGGCACGAGCAGTGCTCAGCCTGTTCCGCCTTGCACAAAGGAGCAGGTATCGGTCCTGCTGATGGGTTGTGGACCTTCTACGGCCCTGTCCAGCTCTCCGAGAATAACCGCCAGTCTCCTGAAATCTCCTCCATGTTCTGGAGATTGTGCTGGGAGACACATTAAACCTTCTTGCTGCAGCACGTGTGGATGTGCCATCCTGGAGAAGTTGGACAACCTGTGCAACTTCTGTAGGGTTAAGGAATCGCCTCATGCTGCCAGTAGAGATAATTACTCAAGCCAAAACTAGCACNCGACAGAACTTCGAACACGTCCCGGGGGAGGCGGGGGACATTGAGTCCGAATGGACCATGTTCCGTGACTCCATTGTCGAGGCGGCTGACCGTAGCTGTGGCCGCAGGGTGGCCGGTGCCTGTCGTGGCGGCAATCCCCGAACCCGCTGGTGGACACCGGCGGTTAGGGATGCTGTCAAGCTGAAGAAAGAGTCCTATCAGGTCTTTTTGGCCTGTGGGACTCCGGAGGCAGCTGATAGGTACCGGCAGTCCAAGCGGAATGCGGCTCGGGTGGTCGCAGAGGCAAAAACCCGGGCATGGGAGGAGTTCGGTGAGACCATGGAACAAGACTTCCGTACGGCTTCGAGGAGATTCTGGTCCACCATCCGGCGTCTCAGGAGGGGAAAGCAGTGCACTACCAACACTGTTTACAGTGGGGAGGGTGTGCTGCTGACCTCGACTCGGGACGTTGTGAATCGGTGGGCCGAGTACTTCGAAGACCTCCTCAATCCCACCGGCACGTCTTCCAGGATGGAAGCAGAGTCTGGGGATTTTGGGTTGGGCTCTCCAATCTCTGGAGCTGAGGTCACTGAGGTGGTCAAAAAACTCCTCGGTGGCAAGGCTCCGGGGGTGGATGAGATCCGCCCGGATTTCCTTAAGGCTCTGGATGCTATGGGGCTGTGTTGGTTGACGCGGCTCTGCAATATCGCGTGGACATCGGGGGCAGTTCCACTCGATTGGCAGACCGGGGTGGTGGTCCCCCTATTTAAAAAGGGGGACCGCAGGGTGTGTTCCAACTACAGGGGGATCACACTCCTGAGCCTCCCTGGTAAGGTCTATTCAGGGGTTCTGGAGAGGAGGGTCCGTCGGATAGTCGAACCTCGGATTCAGGAGGAGCAATGTGGTTTTCGTCCTGGCCGTGGAACACTGGACCAGCTCTATACCCTTGGGGGGGTCCTGGAGGGTGCGTGGGAGTTCGCCCAACCAATCTACATGTGTTTTGTGGATTTGGAGAAGGCGTTTGACCGCGTCCCTCGGGGGGCCCTGTGGGGGGTACTCTGGGAGTATGGGGTACCAGGCCCCTTGATACGGGCTGTTAGGTCCCTGTACGACCAGTGTCAGAGCTTGGTCCGCATTGCCGGCAGTAAGTCGGGCTCGTTTCCGGTGAGAGTTGGACTCCGCCAAGGCTGCCCTTTGTCACCGATTCTGTTCATAACTTTTATGGACAGAATTTCTAGGTGCAGCCAAGGTGGTGAGGGGATCCGTTTTGGTGGCCTAAGGATCAGGTCTCTGCTTTTTGCAGATGATGTGGTCCTGTTGGCTTCGTCAGAACGTGATCTCCGGCTTTCGCTGGAGCAGTTCGCAGCCGGGTGTGAAGCAGCTGGGATGAGAATCAGCTCCTCTAAATCCGAGACCATGGTCTTGAGTCGGAAAAGGGTAGAATGCCTTCTCCAGGTCAGGGACGAGGTCCTGCCCCAAGTGGAGGAGTTTAAGTATCTCGGGGTCTTGTTCACGAGTGAGGGAAGGGTGGAGCGTGAGATCGACAGGCGGATTGGTGCTGCATCTGCAGTGATGGGGGCGTTGTACCAGTCTGTCGTGGTGAAGAGAGAGCTGAGTCGAAAGGCGAAGCTCTCAATTTACCGGTCGATCTACGTTCCTACCCTCACCTATGGTCACGAGCTTTGGGTAGTGACCGAAAGAATGAGATCGCGGATACAAGCGGCCGAAATGAGTTTTCTTCGCAGGGTGGCTGGGCTCTCCCTTAGAGATAGGGTGAGGAGCTCGGTCATCCGGGAGGGGCTCGGAGTAGACCCGCTGCTCCTCCACATCAAGAGGAGCCAGTTGAGGTGGCTCGGGCATCTGATTAGGATGCCTCCTGGACGCCTCCCTGGTGAGGTTTTCCGGGCACATCCAACCGGGAGGAGACCCAAAGGAAGACCCAGGACACGCTGGAGAGATTATGTCTCTCGGCTGGCCTGGGAACGCCTTGGGATTCCCCCGGAGGAGCTGGCCCAAGTGGCTGGGGAGAGGGATCTGGGCTTCCCTCCTTAAGCTGCTGCCCCCGCGACCCGACTCCGGATAAGCGAGAGAACACACATATATATATATATATATATATATATATATATATGTGTGTGTGTGTATATACACTGCTCACAAAAATTAAAGGAACACTTTAAAGAAACACATTAGATGCATCAGATCTCAATATGAAGTTGGATATCTATACAAATAACGACAGGGCAATGTCTTAGGAACAAAAGGATGCCAAGTCTTTTAATGGAAATAAAAGTTTTCAGCCTACAGAGGGCTCAATTGTGTAGACACCCTAAAATCAGAGTGAAATGAAGATGTGGCAGGCTAGTCCATTATTTCAAAAACTTAATTTCTGCAACTCAAAATGCTTTTCGGTATCTTGTGTGGCCCCCACGAGCTTGTGTGCATGCTTGACCACGTCGGGGCATGCTCCTAATGAGACAACGGATGGTGTCTTGTGGCATTTCCTCCCAGATCTGTGTGAGGGCATCCCTGAGCTCTTGTACAGTCTGAGGAGCAACCTGGCGCCGCCTAATGGACCCAAACATAATGTCCCACAGATGTTCTATTGGGTTTAAGTCAGGGGATGGTGAAGGCCATTCAATTGTTTCAATTCCTTCATCCTCCAGGTACTGCCTGCATACTCTTGCCACATGAGGCCGGGCATTGTCGTGCATTAGGAGAAAACCAGGACCTACTGCATCAGCGTAGGGTCTGACAAAGGGTTCAAGGATTTCATCTGGATACCTTATGGCAGTCAGAGCACCATTTCCTAGGCAGTAGAGGTCTGTGCGTCCCTCCATGGATATGCCTCCCCAGACCATCACTGACCCACCACCAAACCTGTCATGTTGAACGACGTTGCAGGCAGCATAACGTTCTCCTTGTCTTCTCCAGACTCTTTCACGTCTATCACAGGTGCTCAGGGTGAACCTGCTCTCGTCTGTAAAAAGTACAGGGCGCCAGTGGCGGACTTGCCAATTCTGGTGTTCTTGAGCAAATGCCAGTGGAGCTCTACGGTGCTGGGCAGTGAGCACAGGGCCCACTACAGGACGTCGGGCCCTCAGGCCATCTTCATGAAGTCTGTTCCTGATTGTTTGGGTAGAGACATTCACACCAGTGGCCCTCTGGAGGTCATTCTGTAGGGCACGAGCAGTGCTCAGCCTGTTCCGCCTTGCACAAAGGAGCAGGTATCGGTCCTGCTGATGGGTTGTGGACCTTCTACGGCCCTGTCCAGCTCTCCGAGAATAACCGCCAGTCTCCTGAAATCTCCTCCATGTTCTGGAGATTGTGCTGGGAGACACATTAAACCTTCTTGCTGCAGCACGTGTGGATGTGCCATCCTGGAGAAGTTGGACAACCTGTGCAACTTCTGTAGGGTTAAGGAATCGCCTCATGCTGCCAGTAGAGATAATTACTCAAGCCAAAACTAGCACAAGTGGAAAACCAGCCAAAAAAGATCAAGAGGGAGAAACTTGAAATGACCTCCACATGTTAAACCAGTCCTGTTTTGAGGGTTTTGTAATTGTTGCCACTTTAGTGCACCTGTCGTTAAGTCCATGAACACCAATACAGCTGAAAGTGATTAACAATGCCCTCAGCTGCTTAATCAACCAGAAAATTATCAGACAGGTTTCATTGATTTCATGCCAGGCCCAATAAAAAAAGTGTTCCTTTAAAGGGTGAGTAACACCATGGGCGGAGACTTATTCCAAGCAGACTTCCTGTTAGAAAAATACCTGCAAAATAGGCGTCACCTGGAGGACCGAGGGAGCGGCACTGAGGCAGTGATTGACAGCACCACCATCAACCACCCCACGTGGGCTCTCGGAGTTTCCCAGTCGGAAAAACTAGTCATTTACAAGCGCGTGCGCACTCGCGCGTGTACAGGAGCGCACAAACAAGCAAACCTAGCGCTCAGGAGAACAAGCAGACTCAGAAGCACCAGCAGGTTGGAGGATTTACTGTCCACCGCGATCACCAGAAAAAAAGGGGGAGGAGGAGGTTTTTTTTTCAAGGAGGCGAGCGGCTCCGAGCTCTAACGTGTCATATCGGCAGGTGAGTGGTTGCGCCAGGTGGAGGTGCGGCCGACTCAGCTGGAGTCCAGTGCAGCGCAGCCACGTAGTAAGGTAGACAACGTCACCGTGCGCTGCATCTCTACAGCAATCAGCTGGGGCTGATTCTAAATCAGTGTGGAGCAGAGTTTTGACCTGAAGGTGGAGATATAATTATGGTTTTTGCCTGTAATATTACATTTTAAGTAAGTTGCACTAAACTGCCAAAATAATGATTACACATGTCTACAGCACTATTAGATACTCATCTATACAGGTTATCAGCACAAAAAAGTTGATTTAGGTGTTACTCGTTCTTTAATTTTTGTGAGCAGTGTTTATATGTGTATGTGTATATATATATGTATACACACACACTGCTTAAAAATATAAAGGGAACACATAACACAATGTGACTCCAAGTCGATGAAACTTCTGTGAAATCAAATTGTTCACTTAGGAAGCAACACTGATTGACAATCAGTTTCACCTGCTGTTGTGCAAATGGAATAGACAACAGGTGTAAATTATAGGCAATTAGCTGGACATCCCCAATAAAAGTGGTTTTGCAGATGGTGACCACAGACTTTTTGCCTTTTATTGTGGGCAGTCTAAGGCACACCTGGACATTATTCATGCAGTCTAATCAGCCCCTTGATTTGCCACACCTGTGGGGTGGGATGGATTATCTTGGTAAAGGAAAAGTGCTCTCTAACACACATGTAGACAGATTTCACAACAATATGTTAGAGTCATGGGTGTTTTGTGCATGTGGACAAAGTTTCAGATGTTTGAGTTCAGCCCATGAAAAATAAAAGTGTTGGTTTATATTTTTGTTCATTGTATATATACCTATAGAAATATTTGGTCAAAATGAGTTGAGTCCCCTCTACCCATTACACAGAAAGATGGACACAGACAAAAGTTAATAAAAATGATCAAATGTATGATTTCATGTAATGTTTGAATAAGAAAGATGTTTTTATTACCGTAAATAATTCTTTTAAGCAACACAGTTATGTTATTAAACGGCATGACTATGAGTTTATAAATCCGTTTATCTGAATCAATAGAATTGTCTAGTTAAATGATGATCAGTAGAGTGTGTTCCATTCCATGGCAACATGTTAAATAATTATGTTGATTAAAAGTTACAGGTCAAGATTGTGCAACTCAAAGCAGTTAGAGTCGAGAGCTGAAGCAGAGGAAGTTGGCTGGGTGTGACAATAGAAGGAAGGAAAGCGGAACCAACACACTTTCTACCGTTGGGGCCCAAGACGGCAAAAAACGAGAAGTTGTGGGTCTTTTCCAGTGTGGAGAAAGTTTGGGACTTTCCAACTGCTGGAAGCCAGTTAAGACCAGTTTAAAAGTCATTTAAAGACAGAGAAAAGGAGAAGTGAGGTTAGTTACTCCCCTCTCCTCAGCCTGACCACATCAGATGCAGATTGTGAACCACTGGACTCGGGGCGAAAAGACCGTTGACTGTTCAAAGAAGCTGAAAAGGAGAATATTACAGCACCAGATGTCAGTTCGTTTGCAATCAGGAAAAGTTTGTGATTACACTGCAAGCTGCCAAGATTTGAAGCAACGTTCTGTCAGTTTTTACATTAAACCTATTTCTCCAGTGCTTTTTCTGTACTGAAAAGGAAGCCAGCTCCCAGGTCAGACCCAGCCGGGTCAGGGAGAGGGACCGCCTGGCAGTACGAGCAGGAAAGGTCGCGCACGTCCTTGATCCTTTTTCTCTGTCCACCCAAGGAAAGATTTTCAACTATAAGCTCTCAGGTGAAAGTGAGTACATCAGGATGATTGAATTCGTTTTAGTTTTTCTAATTTTCTAATTGTTGATTTTTAAGTTGAATATTAACCCATCAGATGTATTTTTGATCTGTTAACCTTTCCTTGCTTAAAGCTACGCTAAATAAATGTACCAAAATATATTAAGTATAATCAGTGGACATTCCCTTTGTGTGTAGCGTCTCCATGGTCGTAAAACTGTTGGACTTTTGTGTCAAAGTGAATTTTAGGAGGGTTTATGTGTTTCCTTAGCCCCAATGTTTTGTTTACAACAGTTGTAATATTAAACTGCTCTGATTAGATCTGTCATGTTCCTCTCTGACTCTTGTTCTCAGAGTTCAGACATGTCTGCTGGCGCCAACCGGAGATCTGAGGATGCGTTTCTGTGCTCCATCTGTCTGGATGTGTTCACTGATCCAGCCACCACACCATGTGGACACAACTTCTGTAGGACCTGCATCTCCAAACACTGGGATGATAGCAAGGGCTGCCAGTGTCCCGTCTGTGGAAAGGTGTTCAAGACCAGACCTGAGCTAGAAGTCAACGCCTTCATCAGAGAGATGGTTGAACAGTTCAGACATGAAGCTGAACAGAAAACCAGCAGTAGCTCAGCAGCTGCCAGACCAGGAGAAGTTCCCTGTGACGTCTGCGCTGGAACCAGGCTGAAGGCCCTGAAGTCCTGCCTGATGTGTCTGCTCTCCTACTGTGCGACTCACCTGGAGCCTCACCTGACAAAGCTAGGTCTGACAAAACACCAGCTGGTGGATCCTGTGGAGAACCTGGAGGACAGGGTGTGTCAGAAGCACAACAAACCTCTGGAGCTCTTCTGTAAAACCGAAAAGACCTGTGTCTGCTTGGTCTGTTCTATTTTAGACCACAAGACTCATGAGTTTGTTCCTCTGAGAGAAGAATATGAAGGAAAGAAGGCAGAGCTGGAGAAGACAGAGGCTGAAGTTCAGCAGATGATCCAGAACAGACGACTGAAGATTCAGGAGATCACAGAGTCGGTGAAGATCAGTAAAGATGCTGCAGACAGGCAGAAAGCAGAAGGTGCTCAGGTCTTCACTGATCTGATGGAGTCTGCTGAGATAAGCCTGAAGGAGCTCGTAAAGGAGATTGAAGACAAACAGAAAACTACAGAGAACAAGGCTGAAGACCTCATCAAAGATCTGGAACAGGAGATCTCTGAGCTGATGAAGAGGAGCTCTGAGGTGAAGCAGCTCTCAGGCTCTGAAGACCCCCTCCACCTCCTCCAGAGCTTCAGCTCCCTGAAAGCTGCTCCACCCACCAAGGACTTGACTATGGTCAGAGTTCATCCTCCATCACATAGGAGGACTGTAATGAGAGCTGTGGAGCAGCTGGAGGAGAAAGTCAGGAAGAAGATGAAGAACCTGATGCAGGCTGAGCTGAAGAAGGTCCAGAAGTTTGCAGTAGATGTGACTCTTGATCCTGATACGGCACATCCTGACCTCATCCTGTCTGCTGATGGAAAACAAGTCTACTGTCGTGAAGATGATGATGATTATTATGGTGGTGGTGGTGATTATGATGATGGTGATGATGATTATGATGGTGGTGGTGGTGATTATGATGGTGATGGTGGTGGTGGTGGTGGTGATGGTTATGGTGGTGATGGTTATGGTGGTGGTTATGGTGGTGGTGGTTATGGTGGCGATCGTGGTGGTGGTTATGGTGGCGATCGTGGTGGTGGTTATGGTGGTGGTTATGGTGGTGGTTATGGTGGTGGTGGTTATGGTGGCGATCGTGGTGGTGGTTATGGTGGTGGTAGTAGTGATCATGGTGGTGGTGGTGATCATGGTGGTGGTGGTGGTGGTGGTGGTTACGGTTATGGTGGTGGTTATGGTGGTGATCATGGTGATGGTTATGGTGGTGGTGGTGGTGATATTGGTGGTGGTGGTGGTTATGGTGGTGGTCGTGGTGGTGGTTATGGTTATGGTCATGGTGGTGGTTATGGTGGTGGTGATCATGGTGGTGGTTATGGTTATGGTGGTGGTTATGGTGGTGGTGATCATGGTGATGGTTATGGTGGTGGTGATCATGGTGGTGGTGATGGTGGTCATGGTGGTGGTGGTGACGGAGAACAAGTCTATGATAATGCTGTGAGGAATGATGTTCCAGACAATCCAGAGAGATTTTCTTACCATGTTTGTGTTTTGGGGAAAGAGAGTTTCTCATCAGGCAGGTTTTACTTTGAGGTTCAGGTTAAAGGAAACACTGAGTGGGATTTGGGAGTGGCCAGAAGGTCCATTGACAGGAAGCAAGAAGTCACACTGAGTCCTGATGATTTCTGGACTGTTGGAAATCAGTACAAAGCTGCTGGTCCTTCAGTAGGTCTCTATCTTAAGTCTGATCCTGAGAAGGTGGGGGTGTTTGTGGATTATGAGGAGGGTCTGGTCTCCTTTTATGATGTAGGAGCTGCAGCTCTGATCTACTCCTTTACTGGCTGTTGCTTCTCTGATAAGCTCCACCCGTACTTCAGTCCTGGTCTGAATGAAGGAGGTGACAACTCGACTCCTTTGATCATCTGTCCTGTCGATCAGTCAGTCTGATCTTTCCTCTCATGAAGCTCCGAGAACAAAGAATCTGTTAAAAGGTCTGGTCTGAGTGAGTCTGTAGGTGAAGTCCTGCTGGTGGAGAGGTGAGCTTGGAGACGTCCTCAGAAACAGGTCCATGTTTTTCCTTTTGGACACAAAATAAAGTCATGACTTTATGATGTTTTTTGTCATTCTTCTGCATGTTTGTTAAAGAATACATTTCTTCTATAATTTCTCCCACTAATAAATAATTAATCTCTAATCTGCGAAGTCATTATTAAAGGTTGAATATAGAACAATTTAATAAAAAGCTATATTAAAAAATATCTCCACATGGTGTTTAGAGGTGTGCAGAATGAAGGTACAGCATTTCCTTTAAAGCTATATTTTAATAAAAAAAAAAATCAAATATTTATTTTGACGGGCACGACACTGGGTTTATGTTTACATCTACCAGCCAGTAGAGGGCACCGTTGCAGGTTTCCAAATATGGTAAACAGTCCGATCAGCACAGCGAGGCTTGTGGAAAATGGCGGACTCGGCAAGTGAAGCAGCTGCTTCTGAGCCCAGAAGATGCCGTTAACCTTCTCAGAAGAAGAGCGACCATAAAGATCTAAAACCAGAGTGAAGCCTATAACAGATGGACCCAAATAAAACATTTTCACAGCATCAAAACGTACATGGAATTGGGGGATTTTCTCATGGATAGGTAAGCTGTTGTTGCAACTACAACCTCCACACACTAGATGTCGCTGTGGTGTTTGTGTAATTGGTTGTTTTATATATTCTATAGTATTTTTTTAGACTCCATAAACTTTAAAATCCATCATGATGTTGATATTTTTCTTTCTTTTAAACTCACTGGTTTTTATAATTATTCTAATTAAAATAAATTGTTTTAAAAAACATTTAAAACAGGTAAAACTCAAAATTAGAATCTGGTGCAAAAGTTAATTATTTTCAGTAATTCAACTTAAAAGGTGAAACTAATCTGTGAGACAGACTCATTCCATGCAAATCCATCAGCCTTTATTTGTTATAATTGTGGTGATTATGGCTTACAGCAGATGAAACCCCACATTCAAAATCTCAGACAATTAGAATATTGTGAAAAGGTTCAATATGGGCTCTATGCACGCTCCAACTTCTGCATTCCACATACAACCGCACTCCTATGTCCGTTTGTCATAAGTCGTCGGTGAAGCTGTGACATGGCTGAGAGTTTGGAGTTCACCCGGCGCTTACTGGAGTTACCAAAAGTTACAATCAATGATGTAAGGCAAATTTTCTCTTTGTTTAGATGAAAAAAAAGAAAAAAGTGGTCGAATTAAAAAAAAGAACATCTACCAATAACACGTCCGACCAAAAGGCCATAAGCAACTAACCTCCAGGAAGCACCGGGTGAACTCCAAACTCTCAGCCATGTCACAGCTTCGCTGACCACTATGGAAACCGGACATAGGAGTGCGGTCTTATGTGGAATGCGGAAGTTGGAGCGTGCATAGAGCCCATTCTAGACTCAGTGTCACACTCTAATCAGCTGATGGACTAAATGGACTTTAGGAGTGGCCAGAAGGTCCATCAACAGAAAGGGAAAAATCACACTGAGTCCTAATAATGGTTACTGGACTGTTTGTTTGAGAAATGAACATCAGTACAAAGCTGCTGGTGGTCCTTCAGTAGGTCTCCATCTTGAGTCTGATCCTGAGATAGTGGGGGTGTTTGTGGACTATGAGGAGGGTCTGGTCTCCTTTTATGATGTAGAAGCTGCAGCTCTGATCTACTCCTTTACTGGCTGCTGCTTCCCTGATAAGCTCCACCCGTACTTCAGTCCTACTTCAGTCCTGGTCTGAATGAAGGAGGTGAAAACTCAGCTCCTCTCATCTGTCCTGTCGATCAGTCAGTCTGATCTTTCCTCTCATGAAGCTCCGAGAACAAAGAATCTGGACATCAGCTGGACATCTTCAGAAGTTTTATGCTCCTCAGGACTGTAGACGTCCTCCCTGGTCGCGGACACGAGGACAACTGATGACAACTGATGACAAATTAAAGAGACTGAAAATATGAACGGTAAAGGAGAAGAAGCATTTCAATCTGGAAACATCTGGAGAGGTTTGATCACCAGGAATGGGACAAAATACCTGCAGACAGCTTCAGCTGCAGTGATGACCTCATGGTCGTACAACATCATCATTTATGACCTGGACAGTTTCACTGGTTTATTTTTAAATTATTCTGCATAACTCACTGTCATAGTTGATTTGAGAATGTTTTTTTTAATTATTACTTTAGAGCGTTTCAGTGACCGTTGTGATTTTCCTTTCTCTAACAAAAGGGGACAAACGCTTCTGTCTGAGTTGTAATTACAGTTGGAATAACGGCACATTGTTCAGCAGTCTCAGATTTCTCACTGTTTCTCTGCACCAGTTGATTTTATACACAAGGTTGACGTGCTAAAGTGGAGCTCACTTGTAATAGAAAATAATTATACAGTGAAATGACAGATTTTTGTTGCTGCGCGCTTTTTTATCTGGTGGTTCAAACATGAACTGAGGGGGAACCAGGTTTGTTGGTTTTACGTGGGAACAGCAGCTTTGTAAACAGAGAAGCTGCAAAAGAATCAGTCAAAGTGGAGAGTTACTTCTAAGAGAGGCACAGTTTTCTTTAAATAAAAATGGGACAAATGACAGAAAGGTTTTATGCTTTGTTGCCAAAGCCCATGAAGCCACTCAGAGAAATGAGTGGAAAAAGGAACTTATTAGAGAAAGAAGCTTCTCAGTGATCATTGGGAGAATGATGTGAGATGACTTGTAAACATTTCTTGAATCACAGATGCAGAAATAGCTTTTCAGAACCTTTCCAGTAAATGAGCGGTCTCATTTTTAACGTTTATCCTTCATTTTATTTGCTGGTGTTGCAGCAATTAACAACAAACATCTGCAGATATTAAACTAAACTCAAAGTAATGGGTTTGACCTTCAGAACGGCCCTAATACGTCAAATTATAGATTCAACAAGATTCCTCAGAGGTTCTGGTCCATCAGCTCCATCCATGATGAGAAGCTCCCGTTCCACCACATCCCAAAGGTTCTGGGCTGGACTGAGATCTGGTGACTGTGGAGGTCGTCAGAGTCCAGTGAACTCATGGTCATGTTCTAGAAACCAGTTAGAGATGATCTGGGCTTTGTGAGATGGTGCATGATCCTGCTGGAAGTAGCATCAGAAGATCACAGACGTTGAGTTTCACCCATGTTCTCTGGTCTCTGCTTTCCCTCGGCCACCTGCTTCAAAATGCATCTTCTTTCTAAAAGGTGAATGTAATATAGTTGTGACTCAGCACAAAGCTTTAGTTTAAACTCAGAGAAGAATGTGTCAAAGCAGCATTAGTGACCACGGAGAGGACAACCTGGTCTTCATGTAATTTACTTTTCTAACCGAGACTTGACTTGTGGTTGGATGCAGGATCAAACCTGCGCCGTAGATCAGTCAGTCTGCTGAGTGTCTTTAAATAGCCGACGTTAAAGCTCCCTGCGGGAGTGCATAAGCTAAATACCTCACATGTAAGCCGGTCTTACACTGATCCTCTGCAGCGTGCCACGTATCCCAGAACGGCTCCGTGTGTCATAGACACTTCCCGTTTGTGGAGATTGTCACTGGTGTCCACTCCAGCCACCAGCAGGAGCCGCGGCTCATCCTGTTTGTTTAATAAAGAAGCTGCCAGTGAGCAGTTCATAGGATCATAATTACACTGCAGCATCACGCACTGCTGCACGCTCTCAACCTGTAGTTTAACAGCATCAGGCTTTTCCACCGATGATGTTATTTTACTTGTCATCGGTTTCGCTAAGACAAGCAATAACTTGTAATGCTCCTGCTTGTCATCAGCACAATTTCATTAACAATAATTACAAGTCAACCAACATGATAAACGCTTATTAGAACGGTGACACTCGAGCAGGAAATCGTTTCTTCCCCCAAATCATGTTTCCCTGACACGCTGGTGTGATGGAAAATATTAACTTCCTGCAGAGGACTCAGATGATACTCATTAATTAAGATATCTGCTACTTTGACAGGCACACCTGCTCTTTTTGATTGATTGGTCCAATGAAAAGATTTTCCTCTTGAAAGGACTTGCAGTGCTTTTGAGAAGTGGCGACTAAATTGTTTCAGATTCTGAATCGGCACAAGGTGACATTGGACTTAAGGGGTGACTGGGGCCCATCCTCCCCAAGAATGTAGAAATATGGCTCTTAGCGGGAAAGTTTAGATCTTTTGTCTTGGGATTCTGTGGAAAGATTATGAAAAATGTATATCTTTCCTGCTCCTTCAGTGACCTCATCCTGGAGAGACTGGTTCTGAGCAGAACAGCCGTGGGGCTAAATCAGATTTCACAGCAGTTCATGCAAACTCTACACTGAAAAAAAGGATCGGCCCCAAAAGTAGACTTTATGTAATTTAATTAGATGCAACTTTTCCATGTAGTGTTATTACATAAAGTCAATGACAGATCCACTTTTAATGTAACCTGTTCTTACATTTATGTTTATTTTACTTAAGTCATCACCTGAAATTTTCACTTTTCCACTTAAAAAATGTCTATAATGGCTTCCTAATGATTTTTCACTGGCTGAGAAGCCGATATTTAACATTGAAGCGTTTGTTTAATCTTGCCTTCTTCAACCAGCTCACATGCACCCCACGAGCACGCGCATTCCAAAACGAGAACTTGAGCTCTGGCCTATATGCCGACACAAAGGTCGAATATAAACAAGTATGAACCAGCAGCGAACAAACCAGCACAACAAAGCTCATTTCATAACGTGAAACGCATAAATTATGTCTTACCGTTGACGACTCATGTTATAATCCGTGTTATGGGAAACAAAACTCCGATCGGTTTGTGTATTCCATCTTCACAACAGCATATGAGCCGATGCCTGGCTGTTAGCTTGCTTTGTCCCAACTCAACAACAAGCGAGGACGCCATTACGCACGAGGCGAGGCGAGGGCTCGTACATACACGGTTGGATCCCGTAGGTCACTGCCAGGTCGGGTTCAGTTATAACTTTTGTTGTTTTGGAGCGAGATGCTGAAGCTGCTTCCTGTTTCCTTCCACCAATCAATGCGCTCCTCAGTCCCGCGCGCGTCCGACACAGCCGAAATATCGCGCGTGATCTCGCGAGAAAATATGCCCTTTAAAGAGGATTAAAAAAATCACATTTTCTATTTATTTTTCCAATACAATTTACTTTAATGGTCTAAAAGACTATAATAGGACATAGATATCCACGGTATTATAGGTGATGACACCTTTAAAGGTTAAATATGGAACATGGACACTATGGCGACATCTAGGTGGTATTGCAACAACAAAACACATTTTCCAGCTGTCGGGATGTTGGTTCACTGCTGATACGTGAAGTGACTAGCCAGCATCATGTCCAGTGATGAATCGTACAGGGTAAGGACTCATTTCTAATAGTAAGTTTATTTTACAACAGTATTTACCGTTAGAACATCTTCTGGGCTCAGAATCAGCTGCTTGACTTGTTGAGTTTGTCATTTTCCACTGTCCCAGCCTCGCCTTGCTGAGTGGACTTTTTACATCAACAGTGCCCTCTAGTGGCTGTAGATGTAAACATAAACACATTTTTTAAAATATAGCTTTTAAAGGAAAAACTGTAAATTCAATCTGCACACCTCTAAACGCCCTGTGGAGGTATTATTTTTTAAAAATATAGCTTTTTATTAAAATGTTCCATATTCAACCTTTAAAGCCATACTTTGCAACTTTTTCATATTAGAGCCAGTATGTGCTAAAATGACCCTTTACATGGTTAATGAAATGTCACTCAGACCCCCACCGCCCTCTGTGGCCAGAATACCACACTTGCAACTTCAGAGTGGCAGTCTGGTCCCTGCTGGACTTAGAAAATGGAGCTGACATGCCTGGTGCTGCAGTCTGCTTCCAGCACATTTTCTGCATGTTTTAGATCATGAACACAGCTGATTTGTTTGATTTAGTGATGAACCGCTCCTGTAGACACTAATGAAGGCTGAGGAGACGTTTCAGCAGTTAGATTAAGGTGTCAAAAAGACGAACGCACAGCGAGGAGATAAGTTTCACTTTTGGTTTCACTAACGGACACTAGGGGGTGCTAAAAGCAAACCAAAACTGCCAAATGTGCCTTTAAGTTTGACTATTTTAATAAATAAGAGTTGTAATTTTATAAATATTAGTTACATCTTACATAACAAAATTTCCTTTTTTTTCTTTTTCAGCCCAAATGACACACTGGGGATTAGCTGCCACCTAGCAAATTCTTTGAATGTCCTACAAATGCGATTTGATTAAGTTTGGTTTACTAACCATGCTTATTTTAGGTTTACACTCAGGTCATTGGATTTTTGTTCAACTGTTTTGATAAATAACAGTTGTGATTTTATAAAATTTACTTTACTTACATAAAAGTATTAGCTGGTGTGTACTTGGGCCAAGAATAATTTTTGAGTTTACGTCATAAACCTCCATCACAATAAGTTTTGCATTATACAAACCCTAAATAGCAGCAGCAGCAGCTAGTCCACTTTGCTGCAGCCCGAAACACTTTCTGCAGGAATATTATAACATTTTTGCCGTAAATATCAAAACTGAAAGCAACGTAAGGTTTTATAAAACACCTTTTTCATGCACTGTAATGAAATGTTTGAGATAACTGTTTTAAAATCTCAGATATCTACTTCATCTTGGCCCTGCTGTGATTAAATGACTGCTTTACTCGACTGCCTGAAAGAGGTTAAACAGTGGATGGCCTTTAACTTCTGAAGATAAATGAGTCCAAAACTGAGATTCTGTTATATGGTAATCAGGCACTCCTCCAGTCTGTAGAGACACCCTTTGGTCTATGTTCGTCTTTTTTAAAGCCTTGTGTCAAAAATCTGGGCATACTTTTAGATGGTGATTTTAATTTCCGGTCCCAGATAAACACTGTAGTGAAATCAGGCTTCTTTCATTTGCAGCAACTCAGCAAGGCTCGACCGTACCTGCCTACAGATGTTTTTGAGCAAGTAATTCACTTGTTTATTTATTTGCGCATAGATTATTGCAACTCAATCTATTTAGGTATAAATCAACTTTGCCTGCTAAAACTACTACAAAATGCAGCAGCTCGTTTACTTGTCGAGAGCAAAAAGCGAGACCACATTACACCAGTCCTTGCCTCGTTACACTGGTTACCAGTTCAATTTAGGATCAACTTTAAAATCTTGCTTTTTGTTTTTAAAGCTCTGCATGGATTGGCCCCGTCCTATATTTTAGAGCTATTGACCCCGTATGCTCTGCCCAGATTTATGCGGTCCAGCACTCAGTCTCTGCTTATGGTCCCACGAACTCGACTAAAAACTCGAGGTGATGGTGCCTTTTCAGTGGCGGGACCGACCCTTTGGAACAGCCTTCCCTCATACATTAGGGCTGCTACGAGTGTCGCTCATTTTAAATCACTTGTTAAGACCTATCTCTTCGATCTGGCTTTTAGTTGATAGTGTTCACATTACTTTGACTTATTTTAAAGGTGTCCTAGAATGCAATTAATCAACAATCTAAAACAGAGCTTTGAGACATTTTTTTTTTGCTTTCATGTGTCCCAGGAGCCCTGATACAGGCCATTCTAAACCCCCTTACTCAGGCCTTCAGTGAAAAGAGCTGTTGACCCCTCCCACTCGTCCAGGGCATGCTGATTGGTTGGTTTCCCCAGAAGGCCTTAGACACATGCAGGTTTGAGGAGGCGTGGCTCCCCCTTATGACGTGTTAAGGAAGGCTTTCTCAGAACAGGAGGTTTTCTCTCGCCTTTTTCAACTTTCTAATTTACATAAAAAGTAGGTCAAACACGGCTTTGACTTTTTGGTATGCTACTGTTGACCACCCAAGCTGTCTTATTCAACAACAACAAGGAAAATGTTGGTTTACATTCTAGGTCCCCTTTAATGTATTTTTCTTTTCTGTTTCTTTTTATAATAGTATCATCAATTTTTATATTTTATATTTTCTGTTTTTAATCTTGCTTTTATATGTTGTCCAGCACTTTGGGGCAACTTATGCTGCTGGAAATGTGCTTTATAAATGAAGTTGACATTGACATTAAGCTATTTGCTCATCACACACACTCAGTATTCTACCAACCTGAGGTCATTCAAAGAGCTATCTACAACAGGAAAGATACTACTTATTAATAACCCTGATTCCTGAAAAGATGAGAACTATCCCTTTATATAAAACCACAACAGCCGTGTGAGCATCCGGACTCACCCCTGCAGTGAAACAGCGACACGGATACAAATCATATTTAAATCAACGGTGTTTAAACTAGAGCTGACAGCAGTTTGGTTTCAGTCATGTAACCACTGAGGGGTCAAGGGTCAAAGGTCACAGTGTTTGTTTACTCCAAATAACAAACCTTGGCTCACACTGCTGACCGCAGGAATGAATACTTCTAAAAGTTTAACCAGATTATGACAGTGAAGGAGATTGTTAATATGTGAGGTAACCCCAAAGTTTGGCCCTTTTCCAACGTCTCTCGCCAGCAAGCCCACAATCACTCACTAGACGTTCCTACAGCTTTACCATTTAGTCCCATCACTGTGTTAACTGTTTAGCTTCAAGCTAAGTCAGTTCATTGATGTGAGGTAAATGTATTTAGAGGTGAGGTCATTATTGATTTCTTGACTAGTTCTTTGTGTGCTTGTCGTGGTAAAGTGGCGATCTTACTGCTTCATGCCCTCGGTGATGAGCATCGTCGTTCTCTCCATGAGACAAAATGACTCCCATCCATCAGGATGGCCGTGGGTGTTATCCCTGGATTTGGGATGAACCATGGAAAACAAGAAATACATCAGAAGCTCAATAAAAGTTAGCCTTGAGCAAAACCAGGTCCAATAAGACAATGATGGGCGTTTTCAAGAAATCATTGACAATGAAATATCTATATTTTGAAGTGTCTGAGGCTGAGTTCCTTTAGAGATCCCTTTCTAAACTAACCAGATTAATCAAGACCAGTTCTATCTGACTCTGGTTCTCACAAGCCGCGGTCCTCCATGTTTTTAGATGGTTCTTTGCTCCAACACACCTGGTGAGAGCCGTGCTGAGCAGCTTTTAGAATGACTCAGGTGTGTTGGAGCAGGACAACAGCTAAAGGATGTAGGAAAGTGTTCCCCAAGGATCAGGACCAGACACCACAGATCAGTGCGGTTTTCCAAACTTAAATATCTGAGATGGTTAAACAGAAGGAGAACAGAGAAAGCAAGAACAAAAATTTCTCCATCACTGGATGTGTTGATAAACAAATACAGTGAAAATGACTGATAATTCTAGGATTGCTTCTTACAGAAATGTTGAATTAGACGTGTTTCATTTATGATTAAACTATGTATTTATTTTTAAAGGTTTCAACGTTCTTAAGGTGGAACACTAAGGATACTCAAAAATCTTCAGTGTCTGCCCACTGTGCAAAGACACGTCGCAGCGATGTCTTTTCCAGGTCATTTCTGCACGTCCAGTTTTGGTCCCCTGTAAGTGCAGACTGTGATGCCGGATGACGTCTTTTTCATGACGCCTCCTGCACGTCCTGTTTTGACGTCCTGAGGACATCCAAATGTGACTATGTGATGTTTGCACGGAAATTGTTATGTTATCTTGGTGTTTTTATTTTCATTGAAACTTTTGATGGAGGACCCACTTGTAAACAAGATGGTTCATCTCAAGTGGTTAATCCTCTGGTCCTAATGAGGTTGTCCTTCACACGTCCCCCAGACACGTTGCAGCGACGTCTTTTCCAGGTAATTTTTGCACGTCCGGATAAGGGCTAATTCTGGTCCACACGCACGCACACACACACACACACACACACACACACACACACACACACACACACACACACACACACACACACACACACGGTGCATGATACTACCCTGAGCAGCTCTGAAGCACGGTGGTGGTAGTATCATGCTCTGGGGTTGGGCACCTCTAGGTTAAAGGTAAGTTGTCTAAATTCTCATAACCAGACCATCAACAACATGAAAACTCTGAAGCAACATAAAAAATTAGGAATCCTGAGCCCCAAAAGTAAATGATTTAAAAAGTTGGGCTCCTGTTACATTTTGTGTTATCGGTGTTTACTCCCTCAGTACAATAAGCAGAAGTAGGAGATTGTGTACAGACACTGCTGGCCCACTTTTAGTCTCACATGTCGATGTTTCCACCACAGGACATTCATCATTTTCTGAGCGCAGTTTCCAAAAATAATTGAGCAGAAATAAAAAACCCCGCTTTGAGCTTAAAAGTGTAGTTTTTACTGTGCTGATTGGGTTTCTCATCAAACATGAATGTTGTGCAATCTTCCTGTCCTACAGGAAAATAACACCTACACCTGGACGTTTTTCTGACAGGTCAGCGTTCTAATAACTGTTCGGGCATTTGTTGCATCAGCTGTACCAGTCAGTCCTGCGTGATTGACACGGGAGCCTATGAGGTTAAAGAGACGCTGGTCGGCTTGACTTGGTCCGTCTACTGAGGAGTGAAATGGCGTCTGAACCACTGATCCTCCTCCTGCTACATTTTTACATCCTTATCTTCATATTAATTGAATTTATGACCATTTTTAGCATCAGAAGTAAGTTACTCATTCATAATCTGCTGCATTTAACAGAAATCCTGCTGAAATACTTTCATGTCCACCCTCACATCCATATTCTATGTATTGTTCTTTTTCGGGGAACTGATGTGGGTTTAGATGCGTCTGTTCTTCATTCTGCTTCTTGTTCTGAAATGTAAAACCTGTTTGTGAGATCTACACACAAACTCATCACAACAGCTACATTCGCCATTTTCTCTCCCACACAATTCTGCTAAATTGACCGTGAGACTGCTGTGAGTCGGTGAGAATAAAAATCCTCAATTATCAGACAAAAATCTTTTCTCTTTTACTCACGAACGGCAGCCCGAGCCGAGCCGGCGGTCTGCTGATGCCAACATTTGCAAGGAAACTTTTCCCATCTGAGAACCAAAGTGATTTTATTTGCCTCTAATGATTTTTTCCCCTAATATTTTCTGTGCTTTTTCTCATTGGTCCTGTTTGCAGGAATTACCCTAAAGCACAGGGCTGAACCCGGCTGGGCCCGAGTAAACAGCAGGAAGGCAGACAGAGGAAACATTTAATTGGGGGTTCAGGATTTTTCTGTGTGACTTTTTAGATTGTGAGGAGGAAGCTGGGATGGGTCAGAGGAGTAGAAGTTTGGGCTTGTTTAATCAGTAAGCATGGCCCACACCACTTTGACCCTGGCAGTAATTTATCACTGCTCAAACACCAGCTTTTTCACTCCGTCTGCCACCACGCTGTCACTGGTGATAGAGAGAATCAGCTGGCTCAATATAATGAAACCCGTTATTTCCCTGTCAACTGTGAATACTTTTTCCTTTCTTTTTTCCTCTCTCCTCTCCCTCTTTCTCGCTGTCGTGTTTTCTTTCCTCCCTCCTGCCCCAGATATTACCATGGAAACTGTGGATCCTGTATGGAGTAGATGTTGAGGATGTAAAGTAGTTCCTGTGGAAAAATAATCTTGCAAATCCCCAAAACAAGAGCAGATGCAGTTGTAGGAAGAGATGTGGGTTAGGGATTGTCACATTTAAGGGATTATTCATGCAAACCCCGTGCAGCCTAATTCCTTCCCGTGGCAGCGCTCTACTCTACCTGTCGCAGAGGCAGATCTTTATTTGCAGTATCTCTGTTTTTCCTCTCTTCGTGGTCAATAGATCTTCATCTTTGATTGGCAACTGTATAGATTGAGCTCTGTGTTCGGGTTGCAATTCGTCCCTGCCTGCCACCCAATTTGATGGCTGTCACCCAGCAGGGGCACAAATCCCACAGGCCATTATGAGGCTGGTTTAATCCCCAGAACAGCAGCAAAAGGAGCCTTTCAAGGAAGGTTTCAGAGCATGATACCCTGTCTGTCACATGTATCCACGAGCTTCAGGCAAGGCAGTGCGTTGTTGTGATCTCACTCCATGTCTGGCTTCATCCTCATCCCTCTGAGACAAATGTCCTTCTGCTCACGATCAATGGCACGTTACATGTAGTGCTCAGCTACTTTGCCTCCCAAGCTCCTGTTACCTTTAGGTCTTGGCTGTTGCACATAAAACATGCTGATTTTAGAAGTGAGTAGTGTGTAAACTGCCTTCTCCCGTTTATTTTGTGCTGCTGAGAGTGAGTCTGCCTCAAGCGGAGGAGTTCAGGTATCTTGGTGTGTTTGAGTGGTGGTAAGGTGGAGCTAGAGGCGGGTGGACAGATAAGGGTCTCATCCTAAGTAATGAGGGTGTTTCTGTGGTTTGTTGTGGTCCCTCTGTGTTCATGAGAGATACAAACAGCTGAAATTAGCTCCCCCTGCAGGCTGGCTGGACACGACCCCAGAGATAAGTTTAGGAGCTCCGTCATCTGTTTGGGTGAAGCCAGTGGTCCTCTGGTTCAGGCATCAGCTCTGGATGCCTCCTGGTTACCTTTCTCTGTAGGATTTCCAAGCACGTCCCTTTAGAAGAAGAACTCAGGGCAAACCCAGACGTCACTGACATCCTCTCTGGCCTGAAAGCGCCTTGGGATCCACCAGCCGGAGCAGGAGTGTCCCACTAGGGAGAGGGATGTCTAAATGTCCCCCTCTGGACTTGTCACTATGACATGACCTTGGATTAGCAGCAGAATCTGGACAGATGGATAGATTTTTGTGTTTGCTGTATATTAATGATCCTGTTTGAGCCACTCTGAATATCATATAGGCTTTAAAGGTATGTTGTGTATTATTTTCCAAAATAAAAGCTTATTTGAACCATAATACACTCTCATGTGCAGTAAGTGGACATTGAGCTCGTTCCAGCATGCTACTGCCTTTATGTCTGTGAACAAGGATAAACAACCTAGCTCAGCTGTTTTCCTGAAACAGAAAAAAATCAGCAACAAAGAAATCTCAGCTTACCTCCATGTGACACCAGTTTCTGTGACAACACGAGTGGAAGATGTTGCTTTGGGTCATCGGCATCCAGCTCAGACTGTATAAAAGACATCCATAGCCTACGGGCGGAACACTTGAAGCCAAAGCAGAAGTGCCTTACAGTGATGTACCACTGAGGCTAGCTGGGAGTTGACTGAAAAAAAAAAATCAATGTTTCTTGTAGGCTTCCATTCAGGAAGAGCCAGCTCCCTCGTGAAACACTATTATTTAATAGCTGAATAGCAGGATTCAGCACTCGCTGACTCTATTTGCTGCTGGGTTGATTCAGTGAGTCACTTCATTATTTAAGGATTAGCTCATGATAACCGCTACGCTAACTCTGGATGTACAGTGTTTTCAGGTGTACTAATAAAGTGCAGATCCTCCCGTTTTATTTGTGGAACTTTGTTTGTATGAGCAGCACATGATATGGTGATAGCTGATATTTCAGGACACAAATACAGGCTAATGAATCTCAGGTAGCTCACAGAAATAAAACTGGTTTGGATTAGTGTTGCCATGCTTGTCAGTGTGAAAAGTAGCTATTGGTTGTCTTAAATATTGCTAGAAGTCTCTTATTGATGCCATCAACTCATTTGCAGGTGGAGGTGGGGTTTGTACGGATGAGGAAATGTGTGGACGAGAGGAGGAGGGTTAGAAAGCCTCAAACTGCACACGCGCAGACAAATAGCCCTGTAGCGCTAACGGAAGGCCGCTGTGGATGCATGTATTTGATATGTTCCTGCTCAGACACACCTGATATCTAATGGCTAAATTATCTCGTCAGCATTCATCGGGCTCTCCAGGAGCTGCTAATCACTCGTTTTAATCAAATCTGCAGCGTTCAATCAGGGAAACATCTATACCTGGCTAGAAAAAGGGACTCTCGATGGTAGAACACCCATGCTAATGCTACAACAGACTAAAAAAACAGTCCAATGTAGCATAAGGATGAACGCTTAAATAAATAATAAATCCCTTTTCGTTCCCCTCCATCCTCTTCCACAGTTAGCTTGATGTTTACAGCCTGACATTAACTCAGTGCAGGTCGAGTTAGCATTCAAACTAGGTTGGTGTGGTTAGCTGACTGTGTATCAGTGCATCACCCCGTAGTGCATGCTGGGAACTGGGATGCCTGAATCAGAACGCGAAAACTAAATGACTCCGTGGATATAAAACTACACGAAGATGAATATTTTAAAAACATCTTCTCTTATTAACAAATACTTAGTTACAAGCACTTACCATGAACAAATGAGCCACACAAACTCCGTTGCTGCAGGAATCCAGGCTTTCTTCACACAGTCGGGTCACCCGCAATCATCTATTTCGTATTTCGCGCTCCTTTATGGAGGAAAATTCTAATAAAACTTTTAATCAAGCCTCCACACAGCACGAATGATCCATCTGCGTCGCTAAATCCTCCTCCAAATGTGCAAAACAATCGAATTATAGGCAAAATACGCAGTTTGTTGCCACCCAGGTCCCATGATGCAATGCGAAAAACATAAACATTGACGTCACAAAAGATCCTCCTATTAGACAACGCTTTAGGCTCGTGTAAATGATTTGTTCTGCTGTAGAAGCCAGGGGAGGGACTTAGGGGAAATTTTTATCAGGAAAGATGATTTTAGATCGTAGAAAAGGGTCAGATAGTCACATTAAAAATATTTTTAAGTTACTTTAAAAAAACATTAACCACATAGCCCAGCTTTAAGATGTTTTATGTGCTTTTCCAACTTGTCACAATCATCCTCCTTTGGGAGCAGCAAAAATGAAAGGAAAGCTCAAGCCTGGTACACACAGCAAGATAATTATAGATAATTTTTCACCCAATTAGCTCCTTCTGACAATATTACGGCCATACTATGCAACTTTTTCATATTTTTAATCATTTTTTGAGCCAGTTTGTGCTAAAATGACTCTTTACAGGGTTAATGAAATGTCACTCAAACCCCCACCACCCTCTGTGGCCAGAATACTGCACTTGCAACTTCAGAGTGGCGGTCCGGTCCCTGTTGGATTTAGAAAATGAAGCTGACGTGTCTGGTGCTGCAGTCTGCTTCCAGCATGTTTCCTGCATGTTTTAGATCATGAACACAGCTGATTTGTTTGATTTAGTGACGAACACTAATGAAGGCTGAGAAGACATTTCAGCAGTTAGATTAAGGTGTTAAAAAGATGAACGCACAGCGAGGAGATAAGTTTCACTTTTGGTTCTACTAAACAGACACTAGGGGGTGCTAAAAGCAAGCCCAAACTGCCAAGTGTGCCTTTAAGGATGCCCCCGATTACCATAATGGCTCTAAAGATAATTTTACCAGATGTTCCTCTGGTCCACTCTGAAGCACGTCAGGACTAAATGGGGCATATTCAACGTGTTTGATTGTATTTGTCTGATTTCAAGAATAAACAAGTGTGCAGCCTGTTGATGAGTGGCCAATCAGAGAGCGAGGTATGGAAGCACGCTGCACGCTCCTCCTCCATGTTTTTCACTCAGAAGTCATATTTGATCCTGAGAGGTTTGTGAGATGTCCTGTCTGCCTGTGAATGTTCGTGTGTAAAACTGGTTTGTGTGATTTTTGCTGTGTGGCCACACATCACACACTCTAGGACTAAAACTGACATCTGTGATTTTTTATCACCGCGTGTGGTCTCTCATGTTTTGAAAATTGTCCAATAATGTCAAAATCTTGCCTTGTGAACCGAGCCTTAAGGTTGTACTTAGTTCATTAGATCAGCTTCAGATTTCCTCATCTTCTTTTGGATGAGGAAGTGAATCAGAGGATTTATTAAATGTCACTCAGGTATTTGGGGAAAGTTGATGAGTGACTCAACCTTTTGCTGTCGAAAGTTTGTGGGATGGTGAAAAGCTTCATCAGCGTCTAGTTCCATTTCTGTCAGCTTTGTAGAAACGATTGTTGGATTCTTCTGGACTGTTTTGATTTTCCAGCCCACAGGAGGTTTGAAGAAGGTTCAGCTTTATCTTTACTTATTCAATAAAAGAAACACCTTAAAATTTACATTTTGTTTGCAACATATTTTTTGGGAATTAAAAAAAAATCTTCTCTATCAAGCTAAAGCTAAATGCCAAATGAAGTCGTTTATGATGATTGACAGAGTCCCCCCCTCCTCTAAGGCTGTAGATGCTCAGTTGCCCCCAGGTGCACTGATTGATGGGATGCTTGTGACCTACAATAGACAGACCCACAATTAAAGGGCGACTTATCTAGCAGCTGTGAATCTCAAAGATAAATGCTGATAGCGCTCCCCCTTTGATGTTCAATCATGCACTCCTCGCCTCGGCCTCAGCTTGTGTCCTCAGATTGACTGATGCACATTTGAATATTTCTTTCCAGCAGGTAAACATTAACATTCAGTTCACCTATTCGTGCTCTCCTCCTCTCTCTTAGTGTAATGTAGTCTGTCTGTTTCACACAATGAAAACCAGCAACCAATTTAGGCGTGTTCATTTTCACACGGAGTGCCAGCAAGAGTAAAGCAATAAACGTCTTTTTATTTCTGAATTATTCATTTCCTTGAATGATGTTTTTTTTTCTTTGTCCTTGGTTTTCCCTCGGCTCTGTCCCTAACGTCGTTGACTTCTTGTGGAATGCTTGTTACTCCGTTTGGCCTCTTTTTGATATCATTATTATGGAATTAATCCATGTTGGTTAATCTCAATCTTTTCTCATTTCCTTTCTGAGCCAGTGCAGATATCAGCGGTCGTCCTTGAAAAATGCAATTTTTTAACCACAATTTTATTGGGATTTTTTCTTCCTAAAAGTAAGTAAGGAATTTTTTACAGAAATGTTATGAAAGGTATCTGTCTTCTCTCCCCGCGTCCTCCACACACCATTCAACCTGTGGAGCCATGCAGTCACACTGATTTCATTTTGTACCCTTGCAGCTTATTTATCAGATTTAACTGTTGAGGTTAAAACACGTTCTCTACACGGTTATCTCAACTAATGCAAAATTAATGACTTGGTGATTTTATTTAGATGCAGACAGCGGTGTGGACCCATGCTGAGATGCATTACGATTCAGACCCATGAATGGCCTGTTAGACTGCAGAGGCCTGATAAGTCCAGGATTCAGATCTATAAACACGGCGGACACACAAATAAACATGAGCATACTTTCCTTTAAACACAATCAGGTATAAAGCGATAAAACGTTGTGATAACATGTTTAGTTGATGCACATTTTAGCAAGTCTCACACATTGGAGTCAAACTGGAAAAAATACGTTAATTTCATTTTCAAGCCTGTTTTTCTTCTTATGACCAAGAACTGAAGACTTGTTTGTTTTCACGCATCTTTATTGTGCAAATTGACACTCTCAGACTAAATTAGAAATCAATACGTTTTTATTACATTTTTAAAGGCTTTTATGTGTTTTTGCACTATAAACAACTGCAGATAGTGGTGTGAAAAAACGACTTTGGGGCTATTAGAGAATCTCGCAGACATATTTGCAATTCAATCATATCTTTTTATTTCTCCCAGGGTCCTCTGCTCTGCCTTTTGGTTGATAGGCTTCTTTACTTTGTTCTGATTGTGATTTCAGAACCGAGACCATCAAGCCTTTCCCATTTTCTCCATTTTCTTTTCTCCAAATTTCCAGCAGCTGTGGCAACTTCACATCCTGTGAAATTACTTTTCCTCTTTGCCTTTGCTTCCACGGCCATGTCCGATGACATGTGGAGCAAACAGACTTTTCATTTTTTTACACAAAAATGATTAATTGAGTGAGTGTCTACATCCACTTGTGGGTAATGATGGGAGTGAAAGTCAGGCTCGTGCACGTAAGTACTATTTCACGATGGGTAGAGATTTATAAAGGGGAACAATTTAGCATGCTTGGCTTTTTAGAACTCTGGTGAAATGAGTGTGTCTGCACATTTCTGCCTCTGTGAGTACACAGAGTTTCAGTCTTGAATCTGCTCATGGTTTTATGCGTCTGACCCCAGATCTCATAAATGAGAACACGGGTTCGCTCGATGCTTCTGCTTGTCTGTTTTACGATTTTCTGATGATGTTATTTAGAAGATCCAGCGAAATATCATTAGGGGGTTGAAAGAGAGACATGCAGAGATGTCATTTGCCTGATTCTAGTGAAACCACTCAAAGGGGAAGCTGTCAGGGATGATAGGCCGTTTTAAATGGGTAATAAAAGCACCGCATCCTCAGCATCCTCTGGAGAACGTGGCCAAATCCTGAGATCACTTTTAGTGTGGCAGTGACCTCTGAATGTCATTAAAATGTTTGTCTGATTAAATTTAAAGCAAATCTCAGATCGGTTTATGGATGCTAACAGCTTTCTCTGCCTGTCATTATTATTTCCTGTAACTCCTTTTAATAATCCCTTTAGCTTTTCTCTCTTTTCATCTTTTTATGACTCATCATGTGGTGGAAATAGGCGCAGTTTTCATCTCTTTATGTGCACTGATGAGTGGTGTTCAGATGTGGATGGAGCTGTTGATACCCTCTTTTAACAAAAGTAAAACCAACAATTGTCCCTGACAGCCTGAAACGAGCAAAAATAATGTAATTAGCATCAGTCTGCCTTTTTAAATGGTGAGAGGTAGTCACAGTGCTGTTTGGTATCAGGGTGTGTACCACACTGAATCACAGAAAACTAAAGAGCATAAAAAACCTCTGCAAGCAGCTTGATGTTCCTCTGACTGTGTTGTAATCAAGACTGAACCATGAGACCAAGACATTTATTAAACTGAATTTTTTTTTATAAAGGTTATTTCAGTGGTTCAGTTTTACTTTAATAATCAGTACCTACATGCAGTTATTTACACATTTCTACCAGTTGACTCTCATTCCACAATGAATTTCACCCGACAGACTCATATCGTTTCTTTTCAGGGTCAAAGTTCATAAGGATCAGACCGCACATCTGTTATTTTTAAAGCCATACTATGCAACTTTTTCATATTTTTGAATCATTTTCTTGAGCCAGTATGTGCTAAAATGACCCTTTACAGGGTTAATGAAATGTCACTCAGACCCCCACCGCCCTCTGTGGCCAGAATACCACACTTGCAACTTCAGAGTGGCGGGCCGCTCCCTGCTGGACTTAGAAAAAAATGGAGCTGACATGACGTGATGAACCACTTCTGTAGACACTAATGAAGGCTGAGGAGACATTTCAGCAGTTAGAATAAGGTGTTAAAAAGACAAACGCACAGTGAGGAGATAAGTTTCACTTTTGCTTTTGCTAACAAACATTAGGGGGTGCTACAAACAAGCCAAAACTGCCAAGTGTTCCTTTAAGTGAGTGTGGACTTAATGGAAGAAGGACACTACTGGTGTAAGAAAATGAGAAAAATGAGACTGGGATTTAAATTTGGATTTGCCAAAATGTATATTAATGAGCCACAAACCTTCTGGGACAATGACCTTTGGACAGATGAGACACAACTGATTTGGTAAATCACATCAGCTCTGCTCAAAAATGACTCAATACCTGCTCTGTGATGGACTGGGTTCACTTCTGCTCTGGAGATGCTTTGTTACATTTGGGAGTTTTGAATCTGTTCAGGGTTTTGGTGAAAGTTCAGTGGTCATGGGTTGTCCATCAGGATAATGACCCAAAACACTCAGCTAGACAGAATGGATCAGAACAAACCACTGGGCTGTTCTAAAGTGGCCTGATCTACATCCTGTTGAACATCTGTGGAGGGAGCTAAAACCTCTGGAGAAGAAACAGCTGGAGTAGTTTGAGTGGACCAGGAAGCCAGTGGACAGGTGCAGAAGTCTCACTGAGAGTCACAGAAACCACTAATCTAGAAATCTAGACCACCTGCAGCAAAAGACAGCGCTCTGTGTTTGTAGAGAGATGCTGGGTGGGATTAGCACCAGAGCTGCAATGGAGAAAGACTACAAAGATGGCGTCGGCTCAGGAAGGGCATTAATTTGAAACAACTTTGGAATCAACTTTGGACGATTTAGACTTGAGTCGAGAGCAGACAGAGGTACTTCAGTCCTTTAGTTAGAAAAACAATGTATTGTTTCTTCTTCTTTGACAGTGTATGGCGGAGTGCCACATTGACTGATTGCCGTGGCGATAAATACATCATGTTGTTCGTTGCTCTGATTGGTCCTAGTGTTGTCCAATAGCACGACTGAGCTCTGTCTATGGGTCGTGGCCAGACTACACAGTCACATATATAGGATGGCTCGTCTTGTCAGGCTCAGAAACCACCTGATGGCAGCGATAAAGAGCACCATCATTCTTGTCCAGGCCAGTTTATTACCTTCTTTTTTAAATTTATTGAACCTCATTTCAGACGCAAGCTTTAATTTTCATTTGGTGAATTTCAAAATATTAACTAGTACCAATTTTGTCATTGTCAAATGCCTTCAGTGACCATTATGGGTTTTTTCTTTCTTTAATGAAAGAGTACCAACAATTTTCTCTGCGTGTGTGTGTGTGTGTGTGTGTGTGTGTGTTACACACTGCAGCTCTTACCACTGACCGGTTGGATGAATGATCTACATTATCAAGCAGCATGAGGACAAATTACCGTGAATGATATCAACACGTAGAATGTACCTTTTCTTTCTTTGAAACATTTGTTACAGATTTCTTTCTTACCTCTGTGAGACTCTTTTGATCATGCCTGGACCCCCGACGCTGTCATTTGGGCTTGAATTATTTCCTTTGAGGGTAGCAGCGAGTCCACTGACATTCAATCACATTATTTTGGCACGGTGATTTGCTGGCCACCTGTGACCCGAAGCACACATAACACAGTGCATGACAAATGTTGTGTAAATCAAAGCCCCAGGACACTTACACACAGCTGCCAACTGCATCTCATGGTGAGACTGTGATCAGCAGCGGAGACGGACCGAGATACATTTCAGTAAACAAAGCAGACGGTGGCGAGCGAGCATGCAGCACCACACTGTTTTCTTCTCTTCTCAGATATTTTAATTTCATTTCCTCCACGCCACATAAGAGGCGATGCTTCATCACACGACAAGTTACTGCTGTGTGTGTGTGGGGGGGGCGACTGGGAGGAAGCTTATAGACACCATAACTGGCTTTTTTCAGAGGCATGGCAGCCTGCAGGTAAGTGATTTAGAGAAAATCAGGTTGGCACTCTTCAAAACCTCTGGTTTAAAGGCACGGGCCAAGGGCAAGCACTTGTAATTTCTTTTGTGAAAGCGTCAGCATTTTCCAAACGGCTTTTAGGCTCGGCTGGGATAAATTCACACAGTTTTCCAGGATGAAATTGATCACTCCAAGAGTGCATTTTTGATTCCAGAAGCTCCACAAAAACTGTCAGCGGTGCCTGTTTCCAGGTTAGTCTGAACAGATCTGGAGTCCGTTCAATTACACCCCTGTAAAGAACATTTTTATGATGCTATGCATAATTTACACTAAAATGGTGATGGTGCACAGAAAGTGAGTTGATGCATGTGGCTTTGCTAAGAAACTATAAATGAATGTAAACTGTTTTGACTGTTAAGGGAAAATGGTGAAACAATTATTTGTGACACAAACGTATTAACAGAAAACCAAGATGTGGAGATTATAAATATATAATGAGAAAAGAAGGGGAAAGCTGTGTCTGTGATTTTCTCACAGGAATTTTGTTATCATCACATCAGATTATAAATAAAGACTATTTAAAGAGCTAGGCATGCTGAGAAATGTAAAAGTCATTACTGAAGAACGTCCATTTTTCACTTCTCCATACAGAAAGATGATACACACCACAATAATAGGTTGGTGGCTTCTGTTTGTACCTTAAAATGTTTTGGTGTCTGTTTTAAATTTATTATTAACACAATTCAAAGATGAAATGACATTGGCTAAAAGTGCTTTTACAGTCATGCAAAAGAAAAGGTCAGTAAGGGTCAAGCTAAGATTTTAAAATTAAACATTTGAGCCCCTTTGCAGCTATTTGCACCTCTCAGCTTGCAGACTTCTCATCAGACTTAATTAATTTCTGGCGTTTGCTAACATTTCCACCAACCAAAGGCTGCAAAGAGAGATAAAACCTCAGACTGGATAGATGTCTGAGGACAAAGATTGACTGGTTGAGTCTGCAGATTACTGAGGGGGCGAAGCATGGATCTTTTTAAACAGTAAATTAACTCCTAAAAGGAATACAAGGAATATATTGACATTTCTCTTTCAAATCATATATATAATAGAATAAGAAAAAAAGCTATATTTTATTTAAAAAATAATGAAAAATTTATTTTGACGGACACGACACTGGACCTGGTGCTGGCTGGTCTCTTCGCGTATCAGCAGCAAACCTGGCATCCCGACGGCTGGAAACCTTGTTGTATTGTTGCAACTACAACCTCCACACACTAGATGTCGCTTTGGTGTTCCATATTCAACAGAGGCAAAATGTCCAAATATCAGGAAATAACCCTTACTTCACACTGGAAGCATCAGCATCGCGGTACGGCAGCGGAACGGTTTACTCGACACACCGGGAGAATCTCAGATGCGAAGCGGCTTCTCCGCCATCCTCACAAGATCCCTCGAGACTTGACCCATCTGTTTTATCTCTGTTTTATTTTATGTTCAGCACTTTGGTCAGCTGTCATGCTGTTGATTAATGTGCTATATAAATAAATCTGGATTGGATTCAAAGGTCACGGTTTGTTTATGCCATCCGCCATTAAACCAAAAAGAAGGAACTCACATTTGACATTGCTGTTCGATGTCATATATAATGTTGTTCCTCTCCACTGCCAGGATTAAAGCCATGAAAAACACACTGTTGCACTCCTCGAACGATGCAGGGAGTAAATAAGCTGTGAGGTCACACGTAATCTACATATATATGAAATCGCATCGCTGCAATAGACTTTTATTTTGAAAATTACTGGACATTTTACACTGAAACTGCATGTTATTTCCTGTCTAGCCCTATGTAAGCTGCAGAAATTGATACATCTCAGAAGTGGCTTGTGGCAAAAATAGAACCCGATCCTATCTTTAGGGTGTGGCGTGCCACTTCTGGGACGCGCCTGAAAATTGCCACGTCACGGCTGGTTTGAATCACCCCCACAGACTATAATGAATTCTATTTGAAACAAAGACGTTCCGCTGCCGTTTCACGCCACTGATGCTTCTAGTCTGAAGTAGGGGTGAGACTCCAAATCCTGTCCTCTGAAGCCATTTTCTCCTCCAGCTGAATTCTTCATGCTGAAACAGGCGCACCAGAGCTTTGTTTCCCCAGAGAACAACTTACAAGGCATTCATTCGTACTAGAGACCACTGCAGATGTACTGAAAAAAATGAGTAAAGTTGACCTTTAAAGGAGTCATCACCTATAATACCGTGGATATCTACGTCCTATTATAGTCTTTTAGACCATTAAAATAAATTGTATTGGAAAAATGAATTAAAAATGTGCTTTTCTGATCCTTTTTGTAAAGGGCATATTTTCTCGCAAGATCACACGCGATATTTCAGCTGTGCCGAACGCACGCAGGACTGAGGGGCGTGTTGATTGGTGGAAGGAAGCAGGACGCAGCTTCAGCGTCTCGCTCCAAAACAACAAAAGTTATAACTGAACCCGACCTGGCAGTGACCTACGGGATCTAACAGTACGAGCCCGAGCCTCGCGCGTAATGGCTTCCTCGCTTGTTGTTGAGTTTTTTTTTCAGCGAAGCGCCGTAAACCGGAAAATGATGGGACGCGGCATTGGATATCTGTAAACAGTCTGGATGGGACAAAGCAAGCTGAAACAACCTGGCATCGGCTCATCATGCTGTTGTGAAGATCGAATACACAAACTGAGTGGACTTCTTTCCCCCCCGTAACACGGATCAGCAACGGTAAGACATAATTTATGCATTTCACGTTATGAAATGAGCTTTGTTGTGTCATTTTGTTCGCTGCTGGCCTCATATTTGGTTATATTTGTCCTTTGTGACGACATGTAGGCCAGCCCAGAGCTCAGGTTCTCGTTTTGGAGTGCGCGTGTTCGTGGGGTGCGTGTGAGCTGGTTGAAGGAGGCAAGAGTAAACAAACGCGTCAATGTTAAATATCGGCTTCTCGGCCAGTGAAAGATCATTAGGAAGACATTATAGTTCTAGTTTTGAGCTCTTTCTTTTATCAGATGTCGATGGCGACCCCCCCCCCCCTCCTCTAAATGAACATTTCCTGTAAAAACAAAACATCAATTTGCTCTGTAGAAAAGTTGGAGAGAATAAATCCCAACCTTAATGTCATTGTAGTGAAGGTTCATGAATTTCTGAGCTGATAGGCTTTAGGACAAATTAAAGTGGGAGTCAGTGAACGCTGGTATCTGTTGTGAAAATGTCAGGCTGGTTTCCACTGATATCTGAATAACTTTTCATTAAAACACAAAGAGTCTTTCTGCTCGCCACACACCATCAGGCAGCTATGGTCACCATCAGATGACTAGCACATAAACGTGGATTTTTATTTATTTTTGCTGCGTTTGGAGCCCACCTGTCAGTCGGTGTGCTTGTTTGTGGCTATTTGCCACCTTGACAGTCTCATGTAATCTGACACCTGGCTGAGAGATTCAGCTGTCATCTGGCTCTGTGCTAGGTTAGGATTTGTTTTTCTTCAGGTTAGCTGCTTGCCAACAGTCAACGAAAAAAAAAAAACTCATCTTGAGCCAGCCAGCCAAAAGCTCTCTCTTCTGTGCTTTAGAAAATTCGATGGCATAGGTGAAAACCCGTTGTGTTTATCGACTGATATGAGCGATACTGATCTGAAAGCGGTTATTTCCTCCCCACCAGGCTGTCATTTGGCTGGCTGAGTGAATCCAAGCCCGTGCTGGATTCTATTCTTTCGCTGCCAGGCGGCTGGCTGATTTGTGCGGTGGCGGCGTGGACTCGGCAGCTCAGTGCTGTTTGGTGATAAAGGGGTCAGGCTCAGCCTCACACCCACCGTGTCACTTAGTAGTCTGTTTCCTGTCAGTCTGCTCCCGGTGAACAACAGGTCGCTCTCCCACCTTTGTGCCTCCCCACGTCTTCCTCTCCATTAACCAACCCCTTTGTGCCGCCGCTTCTCCGTGCAGAGACGTCGGCTCTGCTGCCGGGAGAAACTTGAAACTTGCTGATTAATCTTCTTCAGCATGAGACCCAGAAAAGCCAACAATGTGTCTGAAGTCAGGTTCTCTTCATCTTCAGAGGGATATGAGGACACACAGAGGAGGACAAGCAGAAGTTTAATGGATGCCGTATTGAACAGAAGTTTAGATCAGAGGGAGAAAATAACTTTTGTTGGTAACGGTGCGATTGCAGCAGCGCGGTGAGATAAAACGTTTGTGATTGTCCCATCAAAGAGAAGGTTTATAGTGCCCAGAAAGGTTTTCTGAAAGGGGTTGAGATTGGAATAGAGATGGGGGTTCCATCTCTCTCACGCTCTGCTTCTGTCTTCAGAAGATGATTTACTACATTGATATTGTTCTAGTCGTCCTCCACTCCTGCCTGAAAAGCAGATCTTTAAAAGAAACCCCGAAATGAGTCGTCACTCACTGCGTGTTTCATTTTTACAGGTTCAGAGTTAAAAAAACTAAAGGTGGCTTTGTTTGAATTTATTCTTTTTACTTTTTTAATCACACTTTTTTATTCACTCCTTATAAACTGCTGGCTTAAATGTGTTCATTGTTGTTATAACAGAAAAATGAATGTTTAGCCCAGGGGGAGAAACACAAACATTACTGTTTATTATCTGAATAATATCTTCAAATCCTTGAAGGACTCCTCCAAGCCTCCTGGTGGGTCAACAGAGGAATTTTTAAAATGTGTTTTTCTTTAACATCCTCGTCTCCATAACCTTACAAACACACTATGAATCTAATCACACGCTTTTTACCTTTGACGCAACAATGACAGTTGCTGTTCAGTCCCTGAAGAAGTTTTCTTTAGACATCACTTGTGTGTGTGTGTGTGTGTGTGTGTGTGTGCGTGTGTGTGTGGAATCCATCAAGTTGCCAGCCCATTTCCCAAAAGAAAAATATGACTTTCAGCTCTGCTTTGAGATTCATTCCTTTCAGTCAGAATTCAGTCAGTTGTAACTCTTTTGAGAATTCATTTTACAGTTTCATTTTCAGCCTTGCACACACACACACACACACACACACACACACACACACACACACACACACACACACACACACACACACACACACACACACACACTGGTTAGCGTTACCTGAGTCTACCTCTTGCTCGTTGCTAATTGATGCTGCAGTCGCTTCATTATTTTTGTTTTCCATGGCTGCTCAAAAATCTGATTTGTTCCTTTAATTCTCCAGGAGGCAGAGCCGTGGAACCAAAACTAAAGATCTATCTAGCGTTTACATCATACTGGAGTGATAAGCTAATGGCTAGTCAAGAGTCAAATTGTCAGGGTCTAGGTCTGAACTGAAGGCAGAAGCAGGAGTTCAGTGGTGGCGTGGTGTGACCCAGACACGGAGTGACAGGCGCTGGGTTTGAACAGACACACAGTTGATATAGGAAATGTAGTACGCAGCTCATAAGGAGACGAGAGCGTGTTGTGCTTCCAGAATAATTACGGGACTTACGGGAAGTCGACAGGTCTGGAAAGGTGACTAGCTGGTCTGGAAAACTCAAAGTTTAACAGGAATGTTTGGAAAGTATATGGCTGGAACAATGATTGAGCCCAGGGCGGAAGCCAGTAAGCTCCTAATATAGTCCCTGGCTGATGATGTGGGCAGGAAGTCAGGTCTGATGCATGCTGGGTAGTGAAGTCATGAAGCTGGTTTGGTCTGAGGGAAATGACGAGTGTGATGGAAGCTGGTTAATGGAGTTCTGGGGCAGGTTTGGGTCTGAGGTGGAGGTGTTCTGGGGTGATTAGGCATGAGGTGGGGATCAGAGAGCCGACTGTGACAGTACCCCCCTCTGGGACATCTCTCGATGGACCTGACTGGCATGACCACTGAGCAAAAATGAGTGAAGGGGCCGGTGACAAGGGAGCTTGAGCTGGCAGACTCTTGGAGGTCGGCGGTGGAGGCGAAGGAACCTCAGGGGCCTTGGGGGCCGGCGGCGACGGCGCTGACGGATGCAGCCACAGTTGACCCGGGTACCAGCAGCCCTGGACTTGAGCCAGGCAAGGTTACAGGACTGCGGGTGGATCTTGGACAGGTCTGGACTGTGGACTGGCTGGTCTGGAAAGCTGACTTGCTGGACTGGACCTGGAATGGGAGGTGGAGACACAGGAAACTGGACCCCAGGACGTAGGGACATAGGAGACTGGACCTCTAGACATGGAGACACAGGAGATTGGACCTCAGGAGGTGGAGATAGACCAAGTTTAACTGGAACGTTTTGAACGTATTCGGCTTGAATGATGATTGAGCCCTGGGCGGAAACCGAGAACCTCCTGATAGTCCCTGTTGATGATGTGGGCAAAAAGTCAGGTATGATGCATGCTGGGTAGTGAAGTCCTGAAGCTGGTTCGGTCTGAGGGAAATGACGAGTGTGATGGAGGCTGGTTAATGTAGTTCTGGGGCAGGTTTGGGTCTGAGGTGGAGGAGTTCTGGGGTGATTAGGCATGAGGTGGGGGTCGGGGAAGCCAGGACCGTGACACAAATCTCTTTAACGCTTGTGCGATCCAGAAAGTTCAGTCCAAAAATGTTCAATAAACAGTTTGTTTTTCCCTGTTTCAGTTCTGATCATAACTATTAAATCAACATTCATTTGAACCATTATTGCCATTATTCCATAAAACTGAAATTTAAACCTTTCGCCCACGTCAATAATTAGGTGCATTTTTATTTTCTGAGCAGTGTGGGTTTACTAAAGCGTGCCACTTCTGCTGCCCACTAGTTTCTTCTCCTGCTGGTGTTTCTATCATTTCTTTATATTTTTGGGCTCTTTTGTTTTTATTAATTTCATTTTTATCTTATATATCATTTTTTTTTATTTATTGTGCGTGTGAAGCACCTTGTGATTTCTGTCTTAATAGGTGCTTCTTCTTCATGCATAAACATTCAATATCTAAAAAATAGCTATATTTTAAAAACTTTTACTTCAATAAATCTTTTAACAAACTTCAGTTTTGCTCAGAAGTAGTTAATTCATTTCTATTTCCAAAATAACTTTAAGGACACCAATAATCTTTTCATCAGTAACAAAGACTCAAAGACTATGTGTTCAGATTTTTTTCTTAGGGGTCAAATGTTAAACTTTGTTCCATCTGGGATTATTTCTACACTCTCACATATTATATTAAAGCTCTCATTTACTTGTTATTGCAGTACATTTTGCTGTGATCTCTAGTGAATGCCTTGTGAGTTGTTCTCTGTGGGGAAAAAAGCTCTGGCGCTCCTGTTTCAGGAAGTAAATGTCAGCTGGAGGAGAGGGAAGCAGAACACAGAAGGATTTGGAGGCTTACTCATTATTAGATATAAAAGTTGAGGTGATTGCTCTTTCCAGGCAGTTGCACCCCGACTTTGGAATGAACTTCCTTCATTTTTTTGTTGTTTTGATAGCTGAACACCTTTAAAAAGCAGCTGAAGACCCTTTTATTTAAAGAACGAGTAACCTTAACACCTAAATCAACTTTTTTTGCTGATAACCTTCTGCTAGTCGAGACGTTCTCTGCTGTTGCCTGGACGCTAAACCAACAACAACCTTCCTCGTCGTGAGTCAAGGTGGGTGAGTCCATGAATGTTATAAAATCCTAGCTAATCAGAAGCTGGTCTTCAGAAGCTAATGCAGGAGATAGGTGCAGGAGACTATTTTCATGTTCAGCCTGCATGAAAAACTCAATATTTCAAACAGAACAAGTAAAAAATGGTTTCTCAGTGAACCTGGTCTTTAAAGCTGCTTACTAATTTAACTTGAACGAAGGTAACGGCTTGATAAGAAGTTCCCACCCACAACCGCCCCCCTCAACAACCAGTTATTATTCCATTTGAACTTTTACTAGACACATAAAAATAGAGCACTGAGGTGATAACTCAGAAATATGAGGCTAGCGGTGATAAACATTGGCCTTGCCTGCTAAAGAGCAGCAGTAAAGTCCAGAGACAGGAGCCATTACAGTACAGTAAATGAAGGGAATTCCTCAGCTGTTGGGAATAAATATCCAGAACAACTTCCATTAAGTCTTTGTGTTAGAATCTCACTCATCATCCCCCGCACAGGGGACATCCAGAATTACCTTTCACTGAGCAGAAAGACTGAAAACACCTAATTGTAACACTGCTTTCTGCAAATTTCAAATGATGCATTGAAATGCCGATCGGGCAGCAGAAAGACCCCGAGCTGCTGGTGAGAAGATTCAGCCAAGCAAAAAGAGACTGCACGCCTCAAATAAACCACAAATGATCAGCCTCATTGATGAAAAAATCTACAAGGTGATGCTTCAACTAAAGGACGCTAACGCAGATCCTTTCATTAGTACAAGGATGCTCCTCCCCCATAGTCCTTCTACAGGAAGGGGAGGAAAAGGGAGAGAACTTATCAAGAACATTATTCAAACACATCAGAGTGCTATTAGCACATTGTCAGATTAAGTATAATGAGCTCAGATGTCCATGTTGGTAATTAATCTTCATTTAGTGCCTGGAGCTGGCTGCACCTTGCTCTTTATCAAACTCAGCTTGGTTAGAAAGTGTTTATTAGAGTGAAGATTTATGTATCACCAAATTAAATCTGGTGGCAGCACACATACCTGCTCTCTTAGGGATTAAATAAAGGTCCACACATCCCGACTGGCACATGCAGGTTCAAGCTGAGCACATTGAAACCTGAGGTCATGATGAGTTTAGCCGTTAAACAAAAACGTGATCATCCTGAGAAAGCAGTGACAGAATAAAAACATCTGGCCATGTCAGCACAAACAGACATATTCCTATTTTCAACCATAATGATATGAGCACAGATGCTACACGCTCCACATCTGCTTCTACACGACACTGCTGCAGGGTCAGCATGATGTAGATTTGTCACGAACAAGCGTGGCATCCCTGTATATATGCCAATCCTCTGTGCTTGCATGAGATGCTTTCTGTGTAAAAATAACAGCAGCTGAGTTACTGATGGAGACATTTGTTGTGCAACGTTTGTACCAGCATTAACTTTTAAACCAAATGCATTCATATATGCATGAAAAGCAAAGGAAATTCAAAGGAAATCAGCAGATAATTAGCTGTTTTGTTGCACGTCACAGCTCATTAAACAGAAGAATTACAGAAAAATCTTCTTTGGTTCATCCCAGTTCTGTAAAGTTTAATCAGTTTGCCCCTCAGAGCTTCGGAAAAACAAAATAAAACAGAGAGTTTAGGTTTTGGATCGTAGTTTGAGCACGATGTGCAAGAAAAACAACGGACATAATTATTTCCTAATTTTTATACTTTTGTACAGAAGTCAAATTTACATTAAAAATATGGTAAAAAGAATGAATGAATGACAGATTTGCAGTCCTGTTTTTGAGATCAGGTTAATTTTAATCGTGGAGTTTCTATCCTCTGTTTCTCTCTTTAAAAGGTTTAGGCGCAGGATGATGTCATCTCTGCTTTATGTGGATGACGTAGCTGACGTAGTCCTCTTAGCTGCATGAAAGTATGACCGTCATCTCTTGTTGGGGTGATTTGCAGCTGAGTGCGAAGCAGCTGGGATGAGGTTCAACACCTCCAAAAATGTAACTGTTGCTCTCCGGTGGATGAGGGTGGACTCCCAACTCCAGGTCTCTTATGGTCTGTTGTGGCCTTCTGCAGGCTGGATTCACCTCTCGTTTACACCGAGTGCAGAATGGATGTGGACTGGAATCTGTGCGACTTCTAGATGGACCGCCTTTTACTTTGAAATTTGCTCCCTAGAGCACCAGATCTCAAGGGTTCATGTGAGTTCACGTTAGTAATTTGACATAAATTTAAAGATATAATAACGTGAACTATCATACACTGTGAACTGCTTTCCCCATCATTAATAATACAACAAAAGATGGAAAAGTAATGCAACAGAGGTTTTATTTTGAAATAAACCAGATGCACCTCGCTGAACCATGTGTCACTTCCTGCCTGGCTCATGGAATTTCTTTACCTTCATGACAATCCACATGCAGCGCTGGGAAAAAGTAGACTCCATGTAAAAACGTTCTGGATCTCCACATCCAGAGCCGGAGCTCAGACTCAAAGAGCTGCTGCTCCTTCATTTCAGCTGAGGTGCTTCTGGCATGTGGTTGGGATTCCACCTGGACACCTCCTGGGGAAGGGGTTTAGGGCACGTTGCTCCAGGGAGAGCCCACATGGTCCACCCAGCAGGGATTATACCTTCAGGCTGGCCTGGGAACACCTTGGAATCCTGCTGGAAGATCTGGAGTAGGTGATGGGGAGAGGAAAATCTGGTCTCCTTGCTGCACCAGTGACCAGGATTAGTAAGTGAAAGAAGATAACTTTGTTTATTCCACCTCTGACCCTTAGATGAAACTATTTCTCATTCCCACTCAGATGAATGTCACAATGTTCCATTCAGGAGAAAAAAAAACAAGTTTTTGTTTGCTGTTATTCTCATCTCCCTGTCTTCTGATTTATGATGCAAACAGCATTTTCAGATGAAAGTGATAAATTAAACGAGTGTGTACCCTCATTCCCAGCCTGATATGGGAGTAGTGAATGGGCTCGTGCATGTGCATACATTCATTTAGATTAATAAAAGCGGCACAGCGTGCCTCTATCTTCTCTTTTTGCTAATCTAGTGAAATGAAAAGCCTCATGCATCCATAGAGCTTCAGCAGAGAACCTGCAGGTTTTGATGTATTTAGCTCCTGGACTCAGTTATTTCAGCGTTCAAGCAATAAATCTACAGTGGTAACGCCTGAGTCGCAATAAGTACTCTGAAGTTATTCTAAAAGCATCGTATCTCAGTTTTTAATAAAGCAAAGGGAGCCAGTTCAGCTCCTTGATCTGCTCTTGCTTTTACACTGAAGGAGCTGAGATTCTGCCAAGATGCATAGTTCCACATATATCACCTCAGAGGCAAGTATTAGGTAGATGTGGAGCAAAGTTTCCCTTTAAAGCACTTATACAGTCCGATGTTAATTTTACAAACCCTTAAAAATTCTGCAGCGATTGAAGCAAGTCCTATAAATGCAAGCTCAATTATCAGAGAGCATGGATATGCAGCCGTGTAGAGATAAGTTGAAAACGATTACACAGCGGTATCTGTCCTTTGCATTTGTCACGATCAGAACAAGTGCCGCCGGTGAGTAATTACCGAATGAGTGAGCCTAATGAGCAGAGGTGAGTGCTTAAAATGTGAGTCGTGTCTCCACATATTAATGACGAGGAAGGTCATTTAAATAATAAAGAGAAGTATGTTCTTGAGTCATGCCCCCGTTCCAGAGGAGGGGATTTGAATTTTGAATAAAAACAGGCTAAAACCCATCAGGACTGTCAAACATTTGAACTAGTTGTATGAATAATTTGATTTGTGGAAGTGCGTGGGAGGAAAGGAGAGCGGACCTTTTTATTTTATTTTGTTTAATTTTTTATTGTACCTTTTCTTGCTGTCATAGAAAAGTGAAAAGTTGGCTTAAAGTGTAAATTGTCATTGATTTTAAATGACAGCCAAACGTCTGCTTTCACTTATATGAAAAGAGAATAATTCATTGATTTTCTGTGAAAAGTATTTTTTGTTTTTATGTTTTTGTCACTTAAATGTTTCAGATTGATAAACCTCTAGCAGACACAAATGAAGCAGAGCAAACGCTGTTTTAAAATGATCATTTCATTCACTAACGGGATCAAAACAATCCAAACTTGCCTGGTTTTATGTGAAAAGGTAAAGGAACCTTAAATATTTACTTAACCCTAACCCTGGGAGGCAAAGAGCGATCAGGTGATGGTGATAACTGGTCATCACTCTGCTTTAGAGAATTGTTTTATTCAGCCACATTAGAGGGTTTTCCAGAATGAACAATCTGTTTAAGATCAAAGGTCAGATGTTCTCTTTCAGTATTTTCTGCTAGAGAGCAGAATTCATGATTCCATAAATTCCAGCAAGTGGTCCTGATGCAGCAGATCAGCCCCAGACCATCACACCACCACCACCATGTCTGATGATGATGTTTGAGACGTGGTTTGTTTTACTCCAGATGAATCCACAGATTACACGCACGCATGCATGCTCACACACACACACACACGCACACACACGCACAGACACGCACGCACGCATGCTCACACATGCACACAAACACACACACACACACACACACACACACGCACGCACGCACGCACGCACGCACGCACGCACTCATGCATGCATACAAGCTCGCTCACACATGCTCACACACGCACACGCATGCATGCACGCAAGCTCGCTCACACATGCTCACACATGCACACACACACACACGCACGCATGCACGCACACTCACACGCACACACACATGCATGCACGCAAGCTCGCTCACACGCACGCATTCACGCATGCTCACACACATACATACGCACGCATGCACACACGTATGCTCACACGCACACTCACGCATGCACGCATGCAAGCTCACACACGCACGCACGCTCAGACATGCACGCACGCATGCTCACACACGCACAAGCTCACACATGCACACACACACACACACACACACACACACACACACACACACACACACACACACACACACACACACACGCATGCTTAGCCTACTTTATGTTGTTAGACAGATTCTATTAAAGTGATATTAAGCAGGCGTAGTAATGTATTACTAAAATTAAACTCAGCTTTCCAAAGATTGTGATTAATCACAATTAATGAGTGATCTATTGCTGTATACTTTTTACACCACTGTGTACACCATAAAGTACTGTTATTTGTATTTGCTTTTTTAGTTATAAAATGTTACTGAATGAAATGTAACAAAGCATCTATATGAACTTTTATCTTTTTTTACATCTGTTTGGTCTATTATTATCTATTTACTCATCTGTTTCTATTGATTTATATTATTTGAATAACGTCAGAGTCAATTTTATCACCTTGTTCCAGGCAGTGTTAGAATTTACTGATTAAATGTATTCATAGATCTACAGCAAAAGCCAGAAGGTGACAAATGTTTCTTCACGGCTAGATTACTGAGAAAACTCGGTGTTGAATTAGTTCATTTCCTGAATTTTCTTATCTGACCCTTTTATCCATTGGCTTGGGAGACGGCAGCCATCACATCAGACTGCAGTGTGTCTGAGGAGTAATCCTCTTGTACTAACCTTTTTTTCTTTTGTGCTGACTCAGCCAAAGCTCCAAATCTCCAGTGATAACCTGTTACTGCTGTGACCGAAGTGCTGCAGAGCTCAGTGGCTCCCTGCACAATGGCTCATTGGAAAAGCCTTGAAATTTTAGTGACTCCTTTAAAATGAAAGCCTTTCTGGGCTCCTTCAGGACATGTTTGCTGTTGTTGGTACCAGTTTCTCCTGTGGAGTCACTTCATCTGCACTACATGATGCATAAATACAATTACAGGGACAATAATGATCAGTAGTCTCTGATTAAAAGCCTTTGATAAGAGATCAAACACTTCAGCTGTCCTTCATTCTGAGTTTGTTTTCAGTGGGTGAGGGCGACTTGTAGAGGTGAGGGCGACTTGTAGAGGTGAGGGTGACTTGTAGAGGTGAGGGCGACTTGTAGAGGCGAGGGCGACTTGTAGAGGCGAGGGTGCATGACAGCAGTGGCGCCCCCAAGAAAACTGTTGGTCACCCTACTGGCCCCCCCAGGAAAGACCACCCTTTAACCCCCCTTAATAAATTACATGTTTACACAATCAAATTATCTTCTTTAATCCAGAAAAAAATTTCTTTTGATAAAATTTTTTAATAAAAAAATAACCAGTATATACAGTATGTATGCCACTGAGGTTCATCATTTAGGTATACACCTCAGTAGTTTTTGTAGATATTTTTTATTGAAACAATAACAGGCCAATTTAAATGTTTTAAAACAATAAGTGAAATTTTGTCTTCTTTCTGAAATGATGTATTGGATGCATAGATATTTAGATTTTTGCAGAAGAATGATGGAGCGATGCACAGCTACAGGCTAAACTCTCTCTGCCTCAAGGACCAATTTGGTGCACCACCCCCCCATGGAAATTTTCAGGTACACCACTGCATGATGGGAGTGAACTCATGACCCCGGTCGCAGATGGGAGGCATGAGGAGGGAGCTGGGATCAGCTGAGGCCTTAGCGCGGAGCGTTGGGTGAGTTCGGGCTTTGTGCTGATGATGCTGGCTCCTCTGTCGCTCTGATCTCACCAGGAACCCCCGGGACGAGACACGCCGAGCACAGTTGCATCAGGATTAAAGGCACTTTCCTCCCTCTAAGATCAAAAGTTTGCTTTGCTATGCTAAACGTGTCTCCAGTGGAGTTATGATGCCGTGGTTTGATATGTACATAAATGCCCAAAGCTATTAGAAATGAATAGAAAAATGTACTTAAAACACATCACAATGATTTGTTCTGATTGGGATGAAGCCAAAATGTTGTGTTTGTGGGATCTGTTTGAGCGGAAATAATTTGGCTGAACTTTAACACTCTGCTGCTCTAATGACCGCCGGAGCAGAGCGTGGTTTGTTCCAGGCAGTTAGGATGATCGCTTTTAGCCTTGTGTTTGTCTGATCCTCACTGAAGGACAATAATCATGATCCTCTAAAGAGAAAAACATCCATTCTGATTGATATTCTGTTCATTATGCTGTCTTTGATGAGCGTACCTGCTAAATGAGATTAGAGAATCTGAAAAAAGTCAGAACTTTATGCGATGAGCTTCACACTCGCAGTGAAATAAAGCAACAAAGCCTCCTCTACCTGAGGTCTGGAGAGCCGAGGACGAGTAATCTTCCGCCGGGGCTTCAGCAGGCAGGAGCAGACAGCGCGCTATAATATCATCCACTTCTGATCCATTTTGTGATGGGGGAAGAATGGGAACGGAAAAATGAACACATCGCCTCAGCAGCCACACGGAATGGAAGAAGAAGAAAAAGAGAAACAACTTGACAACTGAGAAATTCTTAACAAGTCCACTGCTGCTCATGTGATGCTGCTAATAGGAGGACTAGGCTGCACACAGAAGAAGAAAACGCCACTATCTGAATCTATAGCTCAGGTGTTTTTAGATTAGGGCCAGAAAAGCTACAGCTGGATTTAATGGAAAGAGTGTTTCACAACTTTGTTCATTTCCCCCTCACCCCAGCATCCCTCTCTCCTCTGCAAGAGTCCACCATCAGGTATAGGAGAAGCCTACAGACCTGAGCTGGTTTCCTAGGTAACAGCGAACAGGCCCCCTTTGGATCGAATGGCTAATTTTCACACCTGTACCCTCGCCGTGGCTGCTATAGAGTATTTCAACATGCTTTATGACTGCTGGCCTGAAGCAATCTGTGGTCTGCCCGTAACGCCTGAAATATCAGAACAACACGGTGCCACCTCATAAGTCAAATCATCATGAAATGAAATATTGGCTCCCCCTTTCCTGTGTCGTTGCGCGTTGTGTCGGTCATTTCTCCTGCTTTCTTAGCTCCTCTAACCAGAGCGCTCAGTGCTCCATGTTCGCCCGTCTCCCGCCGTGATCTCTGATTCAGACACTCCCCAGGTGGCCCCTTTCATCGCTGTCGGAGCGACCCACCTTTGCAGTGTGTCAGTATGTAATTAACTCACCAAGAGGTTTCAAATTCAGCTTTTTACAGTTTGTCAAAATTCAAGATATTGTTTATTGATCATTTATTCAGCTGTAAAATCTGATTTGATCCTGCATCATTACCTTGTGAGATAAAACAGCCTCTCAGCTGGCTGCTCTGAAATCCTCCAGGATGCCGACCTCCAAATATCCAGAAGGGAAGCAGAAATAAGCCTGGAGTGACTCCTCTGTGCCATCCTGCAGTGAGGATCTCTACTATAAAAACATGCAGAGAGAGGGTAAGGTGTGTATTAGATCAACAAACAGGCACGATCAGAGGTTTTAGGTCTGGGTGTTTGTATTCTGTTTACTAGGTGTCCACTATGAAGACACAGTTACTGTGATTGTTGCCTCCAGAAACACCGTCATTCAACAAGAACGCAGCGTGTTCCCAGATTGTTGCAGTACTGGCTCAGGGGTGGAGTTGTGGCATCAAGGTCCTGCCTAAAGTCTGGTCCATTTGTGAGCAGACACACTTTAAATTTTACATCAGCAGCAGTGTGGCTAGTGGAGGATCCAAACACAGAGACGAGGCAGGATGAGGACAGCTCAGTCCATAAAAAAGGGCTTTTATTAAGGTCAGATGGTAAAAGGGAGGAGATTCAGAATAAATGTGGCAAATAGAACCCAGGAAAATGCAAACACAATGATCCAGAAGCATTAACGGGAAAACTCAGGTTCTACTGTTACACTAAGAGTGCAACAGGAAGCAAAACCAAAATGGTTCTTCAAAATAAAACACATTTTTTGTTTTCATAGTTTCATAGAAAACCAACTCGGGTGTTGTTTACTTCACACGTGTTACAATCCTGGCTCCTCGACCTCCACCTCAGACCCAAACCTGCCCCAGAACTCCAGTACCAGCCTGCGTCATTCCTCTCAGACCTAACCAGCCTCAGTACTCCGCTTCCCATCATGCCCCGCACCAGACTTCCTGCCCACGCAATCTGCATGGGACTATACGAGGAAGTGGGGATTCCTGTTCGTGGCTCAGTCACTGTTTTGGCGTTCCAGCTGAAATCTTTCCAGTCATTCCAGCAGAACCTGTCCTGTCTAGCCTGTCAACTACCAGGACTACCTTCCCTTTATTCTGGAACCGCATGTGCTCTCGTTTCCCTTTGAGGTGTGCGCCGCGGCTCCTATATTAACTGCGTGTCTGTTCAAACCCAGTGTCAGTCACTCCGCACTTGGGTCATGCAACACGCCAAATTCCAACTCACACTTGTGTCTGTTCAGTCCAGTCCTAGTCCGATTCTGACAACACACTGTTCAATTTGTTGCCTTAAAAAATAGCTGTAATAAAACATTTAAAAAAATGTAAAAGCAGGTTGCATAGATCAGGATTTATTTTACTGGAGTTTTTTATTTTGTTGCCTTAAAAAAAGTACAACTTGCTTAATGTCCAGCACTCCATAGCAATGGTTTTGGTTATTTCTACAGCCGTGTAACAACAAAGTACACATTGTAACATATTTTAAAGTTTTCCAACATTTCTTCACAATGTTTTAAAAATAAATGAATCCATTATAAACTTGTTACTGGAAAAATGGAGTCAAAATATTTTTTTTCAAATGTGGCCATGTTGTGCTTCTTGAGTCTAAACATCACGCCTACGCACTTGAACACAATCACATTTAAAGCATTAAATAAGAAATTACAGCTAAATGTAGAAGAAACAGAATTATTTCAGCTAACAGCCTAAAAGTAAAAACGATGTGAAACAACAGAACCTGGCAAAAAGTGATATGAGGTAAATCATTTTTCATTTTTCAATCAGGAAAATGTCCCATCCATCTACATGGAGGGGGCGGGGCTTAATGCTCATATTGGAACCAGCCACTAGGGGGGGTTATTGTAAATCCTAGCTTCAACTTCCAGATTCTAGGCTAAATCCTCTTGAAGAACCAGAGATAAGAACTCAAATCAAAGTTTAAATGCGTAACTTCTACTGAGATTTAAACAGCCGTGGGGCACCAACAATACGACCCCACGCTCAGATCATCCAGTTAAAATATTCTGTTTATGTTGTGTGGGATTGTGCAGCTTTCTAATGTCTATTATTCTTGTTAGCTAAAAAGATGAATTTAGCACTTAAAGGCTAAACTTTTGGATTATTGGACTTTGACTGAAAACTTATTGAAAAGTTTGGCCTGAAGAACGATGCATGTGTGAGAGACTCTTTGTTATTTGATGTATAAGAACATTTTGTAAAAAAGTCAGGTAGCATCACAGAATAATTGTTGTTCCTCCACCTCAGTTATCAAACACCACTGCAGAGGTCAACAGCTGCATTTCTCTGACCTCTTAGCTTTCCGTATCATCTTTATAACAGTCAGTGATTGCTGCTTCGCCCCATAAAGCTTTTACGCTCGTCACTTTGTTTTTTGTCCTGCACTTGTCAAGTTTTCTCGGATCTCTTTAGGATGTGCTCTTCGCCATATGCCGAATGGTCAGGTACAGGGACTGGAGTCAAAATGAGTTAAAAAAAAAGCAGACGTCAAAGGAAAAAAACTTAGAAAGACCTTCAGGAAAAAGAAAAACCTGGAGAACTGTTCTTGAGAGCACTTTACAAGATTACAAGAGAGTCAGGCTCCTTGGAAGCAGCGTATAAAGAAATGAGGTCTGGCTGCAGAGTTTCTGTGCAGAGCTGCATTTAAAAAGAGCCACTAACTGCTTCTATCCATCTACGATCTCCGTAACTTTGAAACTGCATGTGATTAAAATAAACGATGAGCATAAATAACAGTTTTAAGACTCATCCAGATGTCAGTATGTAATTTACAAGCACAGAGAGCATTGTTTGGACTGCGTGGGCGGGGTGTGATACAAGTTGACTCCGTAACAAAAACTTGTTCAGACTTTGAAAAGTGAATAAAAACAGAACATATGAAAACAGAAAGGATAAATCGTATAACAGCAGCACAAGGCTGACAGGAGCAATCAGCATTTAAATGTGTCTGTTTAGCAGGAACTCTGGAGTGTTTTTGTTTCATTTTCCTCTGGTGGAGTGCCTGCCCTCGCAGGGCTGGCACGCTAATGGCACCACGGGTGCTCCAGTTTGTGTGCATCCTAATCACTGCTGCCCTGAGCTGTTTGTAGTTTTACTGCAAGCCTTGTGAAGGTCAATGTGGCGTAAAAGCAGATGTTAAAGACAGACTTCGATCATCTAACGGCCTGAACGCTCTCACACACTCACCTGTAGCGACGCATCACGAGCATCACTCAGACACGCTGACGTGAGCACAGATAACTGCACCACACGGGCCGTGTGTCATGAAAATTCTACATATTTACTTTTTCATTTTGCTTTCCTTACTGACGGGGACAAATGTGACGTGAGGTGAGGTGATTTTTTTTCTCCAGGCAAATGAAATATATTTTCTGTATCAGGAAAGGTCTTTTTCATTTTTCTGCCATGAAACAAACAAGGGTTTTTATTCACTTTAGGTGTCGCATGGGGGCTGCAAAACTCTTATCTGCCTGAATGTGTAGAATCCATCAGAGCTGGTGATATAAATGTGGTAGAGGACTTCATCTCATCGCAGGCAGTGGTGTCGGTGCAAATCTGCTCTTTAAAGGATTTTTACGGGGATAATTTGAAACGTAAAAATGAGAAATTTGATTGGTATATATTGCTTCCTGAATGACCTCAGTTTGGAGAAATAGAGATGAACTAGGACCAGCCAGGACTAAAGTGGATTACCAGCATCTTAAAACAGCTCCTCATTTCACTGTGTTTCATTTTCTATATCATTATTTTATTAACCCTTACATCACTGTCAGTGTTGCACTAAACTCTTATTTGGTCAGAAAAAGGAAAACATTCCTGCTGGGTTTGAATACGGATTCATCAGGAATGCCGCTGGTGATATTTTATGCTTTTAGGAACTGTCCGCGCTACCGTTTTTTTTTAAACTCTGTTTTTGGACATGAGAGGTGGAGCTTTTCTGGAATGATGACATGTTATCCTCCTTTGCACACATCCACTGTCACAATGTGGCCTAGATACAAAAACAACAATGAGGCCATTTTAATATTTACATTTCTGTCCTGCTTCATCCTAACTCTACTGTTGCTAAACTTTGCTCCTGTGTGAAACAGATGTCAGAAATATTATCAAAAGGAAAAACAACTTTCTTTGTATGTTGATATGCTGTTAGTTTGGGTGCTGTCGCCATCTAGTGGTGTGGCGGGGTATTTAAAACCTTTCTCTGAACAATCAGAATGAAGATTGTAAGATAATGTGTACATGAGGCTTTGACTAACCATATGACCATGTAATGGAAAAGTGAGGCCATGTAAAGGTTTATAAAATAAACTAAGGCTGTTCAGGAACAATCGAGTAATGATATTTAATTAATGCACAGCAACATAATTCAGAATGATTTTCCTGTGTATGAGTGCATTTTGCTCGTAGCCTTTGTTTTAGTTGCAGCATGCACCAAGGTTCTCCGTCCTAATCAGACGTTACACATGGCCAAAGGCTCCTTCCTGAAAGAGAACAGAGCAGAATGTGATGTGAAGGTGTTCAGGTCAAAACTAATCTTTTGTGGTATTTCTTTATATATTCAAGCAGGCTCATTTAGATTAGGACAACCAAATGAGATATATGGGAGTCAAAGTCACAAATAGAGAATAAGGAAAGACATAATGATGAAATTCGACTTTAATTAACCCTGCATTGATCTTTATATCCTACAGGCAGGCCATTTCATCTGAATAAGAATGCACCTCCTTCTGGTTCTTGGTTGAATTTAAAATCAAAAGTATTGTTCTACATAGACACGAGGCCTCCTGCATTTTATAGTCTGATAATAATTCAAGAAAACAATTAATGCATCAGGTATTTTTGCAGTTCAATCAGAATTCAGATAATAAAGATCCAGCCTTTAAATCCAGAGCAATTGTGTGGACTCTTTTTATTGTAAAGGTGTGGGTTCACTGAAAAAAGAAAATTTTTTAATGATTATTTCTCATTATAATATGCTGTTGAAAATAGTCTCCTATCTCCTGCATCTGATAGAAAATAGCTCTAGGATTTGAAAATCCTGACAGATCTACGTCACACTGTCATTTAACATTCATGGACTCACCCATCTTGACTCACGACGGGGAAGGCTGTTGTTGGTTTTGCGTCCAGGAAACAGCAGAGAACGTCTTGACTAGTAGAAGCTAACCGTTAGCATTAGCAACTCCACCACACAGCAGAACTCCTCCAGGCTTGAGTTATTTGTGGAGATAAAACATCAACGTTGCAGAGCAAACAGAGTCAGTGGAGTTGTGTTGCTGTTAGCCAATCTATTTTTTGCCCCCAGAGTTCGACTTACAAGGCATTCATTCCTACTAGAGACCACTGCAGATGATTAAATGAGTGAACCACACCTTTAAATGTGTATAGTTGAAGTTGTAGATTCGTAAACAAAAGGATTCACCAGCTTGGGAAAAAGCTAAAGATGCATGAGATCACAAAGCAGTGGCAGCTGTAAATAACTATAGAAAAGTGAAAAGGCATGAGTAAATCATGTGTCAGTAACTGCACACTTTAATCTCTTTATACTCTCAGCAGGTTTCCTTCTGTCTGTAGTTACATAAACCAGCAGCTCGTTAACGATGATGACTCAATCACATGGCCGGCTTTCATGTTAAACACTTTCATAGCAGAAGGTTTAGGAGAGTGTGATGTAATACACATTGTGTCTTCTGCACCTCATGTTTAGTGGGACACATTTAGCTGGATATTTGTAACCTGTGTAATGTAAAACTGATGGTCACCTTCAGAACCTCCACAGCTCTCTACCTAAACCAGCAGAGCCTGTCAGCAGCGCCATCTCCATCTGCTAAAGCAACCTTTCCATTCTGGTTCTGTTTAAAGCGAGCGTGTCTCTGCAGCTGCAGGAGACTAATTCAGTGGTCAGAAATGTCATCTGCTGCTATAAAATATAGAAATGCTTTTATTGAGTTTGTTTTTCAGGCTTCTGCTATTTTTCACAGATAACGACGTCTGTAATGTCCAGGGGTCTCGAACTGCAGTCCTCAAGGGCCTCAATCCAGCATGTTTTAGTTGTTTCCCTGCTGAAACACACCTGGTTTTAATAAGCAGGTGATTAACAGGTGGCTCAGGTGATTCAATCATTAAATCAGGTGTGTTGGAGCAGCGAAACAACTAAAACAGGGGTTCTCAATCCTGGTCCTGGAGGGCCAGTATTCAGCATGTTTTAGGTGTTTCCCTGCTTCAACACACCTGATATCAATCAGGTGATTAACAGGCTTCTTGAGCTGCTGAAAAGGTGAATCAACCATTAAATCAACTGTGTTTGAGCAGGGAAACAACTAAAACATGCAGGATTGCGGCCCTCAAGAACCAGAGTTCAAGGCCCCTTGTAATGTCACTTCCATAAGTGGCATCTGCAGCATATTTGAGTTGCCAAAATACAATAAACTTTTTTTGTGTATCTGTGTTTGTGACCTGAATAAAAACAGTCACGTCTGCATTTATACTAATATCTGAGAAGTAAATAGACAGAGGAGGAAACACTTTATCCTGTCGATCTAACATTGATGAGAGCGATTGCTCTGGTCTGAATGGAGTGTTTTCAAACATGGCGGCTCCCTTTAAGATTCACAGTGAGTTGGTGAGAGAGCTCTTAATCCTGGCAGATAATACAGAATCACACGGTGCTGACCTGAAATCTGTGGTAGATGAATTTACTGATGGAATTTCTACACAGTTTTATCAAGATTCACTTGATTGATTAATATTGATTATAAAATATACTTAGACATACCCCAGCCTTTCCTAGGTTATGCTGAGATAGTTGCAATGACCTCTTAGTTCTGTTTCATCTTTGAAGAAAAAAAGATCAATAGGCCTGTTTCTACTGTTGGAACTTCAGGGTAATGTGATCGGACCTTTGCAGCATTTCACCAGACCAGCCCAAAAAGGAACACTTTCTGAGCCCTTTCAGGGACCAACCGGGTATCTGACCGGTGGTATGTACTCAGAAATGACCCGGTAAAGTCCCTGAGCGGGTCTTGTGCTGAACTCATGCTGACTGGTTGTAACCCAGTGAGAAATGATATCGGCATACATTTAAAATTGTCATTTCTAAACTCCCAAAGCCAAAAAAAGTGGTGTAGTTCTGTCACAAAGCCATAATTTATGCTGTATTATAGTTTCTTACAGAGCGCTGTAAAAAAACAATGCTTCTTTTTAATTAATAAACAGACAAACTTAAACTAAAGGTGACTTCTAAGAGGAAAACAATAAAGACCCAAAGTAAACCCCAAAGTGTGGAGCACCGCTCCACCAACAACCAGTTAACTAAACTGAAAGGAATCAGAAACACTTACAAAATAAAGGTCCATCAGCTCCTCTGAACTGATCAATGAGTTTAACACCCAAACAGAGTTTCACAAACTCTTCTATAAACCAAAGTTAGCATTTACAAGACTGCGCTCCTCTGAGCTGTTTCAGTGCTGTCGGGACATCAGCACAGATCCGTGTCCTCTGTCAGAGTGGAAGGTGCAGGCTTTTGAAGGCTGCCTCACCTGAGCTGTAATCAGGGTTGACTACGACCAGCTGCTGCAGGAAGCGAGGAGGGGCAGAGAGGCTTTCAGGCATGCCCCTGTCCATGGTGCTGAAATGAAGGGCGCTGGAGCAGGAGCTGTCTGTGGGTCTGCAGGTGGAGCTCCAGCACCCTGGGTCGAGCGGGGTCGGGCTAGCTGTGGGGGCGTTTCGGTTTGGGCTACAAAAATGCCTTATAGTGGGGGTTACTGTAGCCTTTCACCAACCAATCAGAATGGGCATCCAAAAAACTCTATTTCCACTGCTGGACATGTGTCAAAATAAAAGACACATCGTGTAGACTTTCTTTTTTTAAGTATTTGTCATTTCTATACTTGAAGTAACCCTAACCCTTACAATATCTTATTTAGAAAGATATATTTTTTGCAATTATCAAAAATGATCACTATCTTATTTGTATATATACTTATACAGGCGGTGGCCATAACACCATCATGCTTAACAAAAAAAACTTTTATCATTTATTTCATTCTGTGTCGGCTGAATCTGTGGGTCCAAATCAGCATGAACGCGACACAATCCCTGCTCACCTGAAGTAACCTTTGAGCATCTAAAAGTTTAACGAATCAAAGGAGATGCGGTAAAATCAAGAGTACTCCATAAAAACTTTAATCCGCCGTATATTTTTCTATGAAGTTGTCCTGTTTCCTCCTGTAAAATCTGACATTGTGCATCGCTCCGTGTCGTGAGCTGAATTTGTTGCAGTCTTCCTTTGAGGCCGTGGCGTCCAACAGGCTGCTTCAAGAACAAGGTAAACAGTGTGTGTTTGCAATGTAACCTCGCAGCATCAAAGCTTTTATTTCACCTCTCAGCTGGAACTTTTCTGGGTGCTCATTTTCAACGTGCATCATGTTGTTTTTGGCAGCTTCTGTAGCAAATGCTGCATGTCCCAAAATGAATCCAGATGATTCATCATTATAAAGAAATGGTGAAAAAATAACTGTATTCAGTAAGTCAGCGTGGATGATAAGTACACGTCAAGCATGGCCCTTCATGTCGGGATCCGTCAACATGTGATCACCGTTTTAAAGGTTCTTTTATGTTATGCTTCTTTTATTCCCTGGGAGACATTTTAAATGTAGAGCAGACTCACTTGTTTGTGCTATCAAAGCCTCTGAGCAGCTATGAACGTGTCAGTCTGAGCTCCTAATCAATGGAGGATCAGAGAAAGAGAAAAAAGAGCAAACATTTCGCTCGCGTGTTGTTCTAGTTTACACCAAATGTTCTTTTTTCTTAAATGTCACCCAGAAAAATTGTGAGTTGGTGCAACAAAACGTACCTATGACTCCAGTAAAACATTACTTGGCGACTCTGTAATTTAATGCAAATCACAGCTGGTCGTTAAATGCTTTCAAAGCAAAGTGCTGCACAGTAATGCAAAAGGCTGTAAATTCTTACAAGACACAAAATCTCAAATGCTGTTTGAATGTCCGGCTGAGTGCAGCATGCTTTGATATAACGCATTCATCCTACAGTCAGACATTTAATAACCTGTGCCTGAAAATAACTGCTTTTACAGCCAGACAGCAGTTTCTCCTGGTAATGGGGAGATGAATGCCTCAGCGGGGAAATGTATATATGATGCTATGATACAGGTGCTGATTGGACGTGGCTGTGAAGCAGGTGCATACACTTATGAGAGGATTGTAATTGCGAAGGATTTTTGGAGACAGGGCAGAGAATACAGCAATCTAAGCAGCTGAATTGGCAGCTTCACCATGGCTGTCCTGCACAGACTGCTTAATAAGGTTATATGTTGTCCAGAGAAAGAAACGGACCATGGCAATGGGAGAGAGGCGGGGAGAAAGGCGAGGGGGGCAAGCAGCAGAAAGAGAATGACTGAGAAAGATGGAGAAACAAGGAGGTATTGGGCTGAGGATGGACAGTAAACACAAAGGACAGAGGACACTGGAGGATAAGGGAGGGTGAGAGTGAGCGCAGTACCTTGGAAAATTAAGCAGCCAGTCTATTCTCGGGAGAGGCAGTGAGCCTGGCTGTGGCTGACTGATCCAGTGCTGCTACTCTGTGTGAAAGGGGCCAATAACGGGCTGAGTAATGGGATTGTGCCACTGCAGATTGTGTGTGAACAGGTTGGGTCCTTGGGTGTTCTCTCCCGTCAGGTTAGTGCAGGCCTGAATGAGGCCGGACTAAAGGTCTGCTGCTCGCTATATAAAGACATAAATGTTTATTTATAAAACAAAATAAATCTTTTACATTTCACACTGTCCCACAAACAAAACTACACACGGAAAACGATTGTGCTAAAACCAAATGTATGTATCAACCCCACTCTTATATTTCAGCTTGACTGTTGCCTTTTTAATGAAACACTTTATTATCTGCATAAAACTGCAATCAGATTAATGAAAAACAAAAGGCAGTAATATATTTTTCCTCTGATCAACACTTAGAAAATAGCCCCATTTTTTATTTATTTCACCACTAGTCACCACTTAGTTTCATGTCACCATGACCGTTTCTCCTCTCTTGCTGGTTAACAGAGTTAAATTTTGCTGCTGAGAACATCTTGTTCTGCTCATTTGCTATTTTTACTGGATCGCATTGACTCCATACAAATATCCACTCAGGCAGTGACACCGCCAAGGGGGTGTACATGTATGAGCTTCAGCGGGTCTGGAGGCGCCCCTGCCACTTGCTAGCACTTTATGCTTACAGGTGTTCATCTGCAAGAAAAAAAAGTTAGAAATGTATTTTTAACATGAAAAACCAATACACAATATCAGCCAGAGGAGTGGATACAGTCACATGACCTTAGCATGAGCTAGACTCAAGCCACAGTTTAGATGACATGATTGAATCACAAGAACTTTATTCTGACTGAACTCGGGATTTAATTTTCTGTCCACTAAACAAAAAGTGTTATTTCTTGAATAAGCAAACATAAATTTTTATTTCAAATCCAAAGCTTGACATGAGCTGTTTTAGTGAGCACAAAGTCAATTTCGTTGTACACCTATGACAATAAAACAATCTTGAATCTTGAATTTCCGGCTAGTTTACTGTAAAGGTGTAACGTTTTTGGCATGGCATGAATAAATTGTGATGTTAGAATGATATTTTGTCATTTCAGACCAGTAGTGGCACCAGCACAGCAAAACTGAAAGTGTTAAGGTGGAATATGGAACATTTCAATAAAAAGCTATATATTTAAAAAGGGGCGTTTAGAGGTGTGCAGAATGAATGTACAGTTTTCCTTTAAAAGCTATATCTAAAAAAATAATAATCAAAATTTTATTTTGATGGGCACGACACTGGGTTTATGTTTACATCTACCAGCCACTAGAGGGCACTGTTGCGGTAAAAAGTCCGGTCAGCAAGGCGAGGCTGGGACTGTGTAAAATGGTGGACTCGACAAGTCAAGCAGCTGATTCTGAGTCCAGAAGATGTTCTAACGGTAAAAACTGTTGTAAAACAAACTTATTAGTAGAAATGAGTCATTACCCTTACTCTAACACCAGTGTTAAGAGTTACTATATTAACTCTAACACCAGTGTTAAGAGTTACTATATTAACTATAACACCAGTGTTAAGAGTTACTATATTAACTCTAACACCAGTGTTAAGAGTTACTATATTAACTCTAACACCAGTTCTCAACTCCAGAAGAAAAAAGTTGGTTTTTGACACTAAATCAGAGTTAAAGTACCAACTCTCCAAGAAGAGTTAAATGAACTCTTACTGGTGTGGACCCATATAGACACTTTAAAAGTGTTGAAATCAACTATGACAGTGTTCATTTGAGCATGCTGAATTTGTACCATCCCTGAGTGTTTTCAGATATGTGGCACTTAGTGCAGTTCTCCTTTTAAACAGTAGGTGTCACTTCTGAAAAATGCCATACTTATACTCTCTTACTCATTTTCTAAACTGTTTATTCCTCCCTAGGGTCGTAGGGAGCTAGTTTTCTAACTACAGCATTGACTAGACGAGAGGTGAGGCACACCCTGGTCTAGTCTCCAGTCCATCACAGGGAAACACAGAGACAAACAACCAGTCACACACTCACTGTCACCTGGGACCAGTTAGGGAAACCAATCAACCTTAGGCCCAGTTTCTCATGGCAGGTCTTTTAAATTGTTGGACAATTTTCAAAACATAGTGATAAAAAAATCTTGGATACACCAGTTTAGGTCCTACAGTGTGTGGCATGCAACTCGGCTGCACACACTAACTGAATTAATTCATGGACATTGCTTAGTCAGATGGAAATCTAGCAAGATAAAACGTGACTTTGAAATAGACAAACTTCACGGAGGTGGAGCGGGCTGCATGCTTCAATCATCTCGATTTCTGATTGGCTGCATGTCACAGTCAACAGGCAGCATGTTTCAACCAAGACAATGCAACATGTTTGAAACCCAGAATTTATGGTTGAAGGGGTCCTGGCATCCTTGTGAGCAGACCAGAGTGCTCGTAACATACCACACAATAGGATTATCTGATAAGACTATCTTTAGAGCCATTACAGGATTGGGAACATTGTTAAGATTGTTGGAAGAGGAGGAGCAGGTGCATGATTATTCTGCTGTGTGAACCGGTTTGGTCTGTGGGAGGAAACCTGGAGAAAACCCAAGCATGCATGGGGGGAACATGCTAACTCCATGCAGACAGGATGCAGCTGGGATTCGAACCTGCAACCTTTTTGCTGCAAGGCAACAGTGCATCCAACTATGCCACCATGCAGCTATCATACCTATAAAATACCAGAAATAGAGCTAGAACAGTTGTGCACAGGAAGTAAATTCATCATACAAGAACGTTTCAAGTAGATTTTCATAAAATCTGTGATCCACCAGAGACTTTTTTATTACACTTTGACCTAAAACATTCAGATACTCAAAGACTCTTGAGAGTAGCTCACAGACAAATGTATTTAGTCTGATAGATAATGTTCAGCATTAGTTAGGTTAAGGGTATTTTTTAAAAAAGGACAAAAACATAAAGTAATCTGGGGTAAAATTTACTATGAAATGATGAAGTGCAATGTCAGCAAACCTTTTATTCTGATCAAGTTTTGCTGACTTTCAAATTCAGCTCGTAAAAAGGATATTTATGTATAAAACATACTATTACCCAGTAATTAAATGTAATTATTATGCTTGTTTAGGATTAGAAATCCAACATTTAGGACTCAGACTTGAGTCAGGACTTGAGTGGAAAGACTTGAGGTTTAGTTGTGACTTAATAAACAACAACGACTTGATCCTATCTCTATTGAAACGCTTCTAACATATCAGTTCAACTGAGTACTAATCTTTGTTTTCATTCCTGCAGTCTTCCCTGGAGTCAAGCTCAAATCTGGCTCCTTCTTCAGAATGCCTTCAGACAACCTTTGTTGACAATAAATCTTTTTTCAAATGAGCCGTTCTGCCTCTTTGTTTGCTGCTGGTTCCTCTTGGGCATAGCAGATTCTTATTTTATTATGTACTGATTCATACATTTTTGAAGCTGAAATAGGGTGGACTGACTTTAACGTGTTGGGAAAGCTTAGTGATGAGTTACACTACACACCCATTGTAACCCATAATCCAGTCAACAGTCCTTTTTCACAAAATCCAGAACACATAGAGTTTATATATAGCTTACAATAAGTAATGGGCTCAAGACACCGGCAGCGGCCAGCGGCAGCGGCCAGCGGCTAAAGCCAGCGATGCCTCTGTTCCAGGGTGAATAGCGAGTCTTCCCTTGTTTTGATTGGCCGTCAGATTGGAGGGAATTTTGGGTTAATAAAGCAGTTCAGAGTTGAAAAAGCGGTAGATATGAAGTCTCACAAGGTTTTGCTAGAGTTAAGTGAAGTCTTGTAGAGCTCTGGGAAATCCGACACGGCAAATATTAACCTTTCCTTTATGTTTGCCCGGAGATGTACTGAGAAGCATCCTGTCCCCTCATTGGTCAGTCAATGAAACCTCTGCTGATTGGTTCTTGTCCTAGCGACAGAGATGAAAAGTTGAAAATTTTTCAATATATATCCCTTTTTCAATAATATATTAGCACATGTCTCATTGAAAATGAATGGAGGAGAGGCGATGTCGCACAGATAAACAAATTAACAAGTGACCATAAAGCTTATCAAACGATCAGGTGCCTATACAAGTAAGATCACTGTATTTATTGTGAGACAAAGTGATCTGGAGACAACAGCACAGATCTGAACCCCAAGTAATTGGCAGCCTTGGTGTTTTGAAGGATCACCACTCCCTAGCTGTCATCAGGGGAATGCAGAGAAGCTACGTCCCGGAGTGCCACTGTCCATGGTGCTGATCCAGGTGGGAGCAGGAGTGGGCACTCTCCGCGGTGGCAGGGGATCTGCAACAGTCTAGATAACTCTGTGAATGTGCGCACACGCTCTGCGATTGACATCTCGTAAGTGGACGTCTATTGGCTCAATTCAAATTGCATGGGGCTCTATGGGATGGGGCAGGCTTAGTAAAAAAGACTACTGCCTACATTATTGCCTACGTTATATCACAGTATTTTTACGGATTTCTAAAAATACATGAGTTCTGAAAAGGGGTTAAATTTCGGATTGCTCCTTTAAGCCCTATCCCTCGTTTTTCATTAAACTGTTTAAGTTTAAAAAAAGAGCGTGAATGGCTTCAACACATTCAGCAGACAAGAAATAGCTTTTCCTTCTTCTAGTTGTATTCCCAGCATCTGTGTGCAAGAGAAACGAATGAAAATAAAGACAAGAGTGATTTTGTTGAGAACACAATACTAAGGTCACAAAGCCTCTTCTTTGCTTTTTGCTCCTTCAGCAACTCAAACATCCCACAGAAGCCACTTTCAGAAGAAACTGTTGTCACCAGTTTCTGGTGAAGAACACAAAAGTGTCAGAAAGGGTTATAATTAAATCAAACGTTCAGCTGACACCACCTCCTAGCACACTGGGACACTGGCATAGTGGAAGTAAAAAGGTCAGAAATAGACGAGGTTCAACAATATAGACCAGGTTTAAAGCTGACACCAGAGTATTCCACCTGTATTTCCTTCTAACCTACTTGTTGTGTCCATAAATACAATTTCATGACATGTATCCTTTTTTAAAGCAAATGTAAAGGCTTTAGGCTATCACAATAAATGTGGTGCTGCTGTCCAGTCAGCTGCTGTTGTGCTATATTGTGTTCTGTGCCATTTTCTTATTCACAAACTCTGTGTGTTGTACTTTTGGAGCTTGTTACCATGAAAACTGGCTGCTTAAGACCTCATATGCAGTTGTTACCTGGAATAAGGTTTGCGACAACACAGTGTTTACGACCGACACTAGGTACTGCTTTCCTCTGCCACATTATCAGTAATCTGATGTGTGGAAGGCAAGTTAAGCTGTACGTTGAGGAATAATACAATAAGATTTCAGGCCCAGCATGTCGCTGTAAATTAGAGCTTGTCTGAAGGGATAAAATCATCTGAAGTAGGTTCCATACTGATGTGTAGCTTAGTTACTGTAGTTCACACAATGTCACTGCGCATTATACCTTCGACTGCTCAACAGACCTGCTTTGAAGCCCTCCTGCTTAATGTCCTGCTGGTGCTTTAGCTCACATTTACCACGTCCCATTGCATTAGTCTCACTCTGTTCTTTACCTTGTGGCTCGGCTCAACACACTGCTGCCCAACCACATCCATCTGCACACTTTGATATTTGATATCGCTGCTCACTCTTTTGGTTTTTCCTCCTTTCTTCCTTTGTGGGGGACGCGCGTGCGTCAGAGAGCAGGTTTTAATTGTGAGCGAGACGAATCCTCAAGGCTTACAGCTGTGATCAGTCGATTCATTTGGTATTTCAAAGTGTTGCTAATGCTTTTGGCTCACAGCGTGGATCAAGTCAGCAGTCTGCAAACAACATAACAAAATGACTGCTGCCAAATGTACAGCCGTGTGCCATTTCCACTCCAACACCAAACGCGTTCTCCGTCCCGATCGTGAGAATTTCTTTCAGAAATGTTGCTGTATTGATTTGAGATTATACAAATGAACTTTCTACTTGGTGCACTTGCTGTAAGGAAAATGCAATTGTGAGCAGCCTAAGCCTGGTGACTGCATGTGTTTTGATTTCAAATCAGGGTAACAAGCTTTTTTTGTGCTGCTTGCTCCAGAGAACTCATTCAGAACATTAGATTTTTAATCAGATCTCACTAATCGGATGTCTCATTCCTTTGGGTTAAGTAGTTAAAAGTGACACCTGTTAGATGACAGTGCAGGCTTCAGTCTGGTTCCTGATCCTGCAAAGATATTGAGGGAATGAGCAAATAAACTTCCTCAAACCAGTTTTATTCCTGACCTACATGTATTTAAGTTTTCTACTTTATATATTCTGTTTAATTGAAATGCAAGTAGAAGAGGAAAGTTTCTGTCTCAGTACTTAGCATTTTACCACCCTGCCTGCAAATTTTTAACTCTAAGTAGGCATTTAGAGGCCAAACCGAGCAGCTGCTCTAGTTTTGAATCTAAAATGTTTTTCTTTTCTTGCTCATTGAAGAGTTTTAACTGCCTAACTGTTCAGGGGCTTTCTCTCTGACTGTAGCTTCTTCATTTTAAAGCTGTGTTGATTTAATACTTGCAGATCGGCATTTTCCTCCCTGAAACAAGCAAGAAACACTCAGAAATGGTACAAATCTTTTAGTCTGATAATACTAAAAGGATAATAATGAACACTCAATGAAGAATAAATAATGAAGACATAAAATAAGTACAAATAAACTAAAATGCACAGTCCAAAATATTTAAATAAAGTGTAAAAAATAGATACAATTAGAATTATAAACAGATACCCAACTTGATTCACACTGTGAAATAAAATCTGGTCACCAACGGTGCTGATGATGGTGAAAATTAAAATATTTGCAAAAAATCAGAGGTGTGACTAACAAAAGAAGGCTAATGGCACTAGAGTGTTGTTTATTCCCTTGAGCATTGCAGTGTAGGGTTTATGAGCGCTCTCTTTACTGATCTCTTTAGGGAATAAGTGATAAACTGTTTTGGGTAGTTACTCGTTCGGCTCCTGGCGAGATGCCTCCCTGAGCCATGATCCATGTTTTCCAGATCAGAAATCTCTACGAGTCCTTCCAACACACAAGCTCACCATTAAGGAGACGTCTGAACTTCCTAGCACTCACAATTAAAGAGGTCTGAATGTTCCGGTGTGCCTGTTTCAGCACGTAGAAGTCAGCTGGAGAAGAAAGTAGCCTCAGAAGACAAGATTTAGTCTTATTTCCTGATATTTGGACATCTCGCCTCTGATTGGATAACAGCAATGTGACTCTATCACTGACTCTGATTGCTCTGCAATGTTTTATCTCCACAAATAACACAAGCCTGGAGGAGTTCTGCTGTGTGGTGGAGTTGCTAATGCTAACGGTTAGCTTCTACTAGTCGAGAAAACCTGTAGTTTTTCCATAACATCTCTGTGTGTTTGTGCCTAAGTCTCACAGGTGAGTGGTTACCTTGGTATCCCTAATGTGGCACTGCCATCAGCTTGAACATTTCTGCAGATTTTGGTTCTCCTTAGGCTGCTTTTACAGTTTATGCATCAAAATGGAGGCATTTTATCAATGCTTAAATATTTCAAAAGTAAGCTCCAAACTAATACTAGTGATGTGTGCTGGACGTTTGGGCTTTAGTTACATTTGTACCTTTGAAAATGTCTTTTCAGTGATCTGTTTTTCAGAAACATTTTTAAATTTTTATTCAGACCAGTTTTAGGACATAGACTAATGCTGATTCTTGTCCGTCTTCATGAGTGTTTTAACTTGCATTTCTGGATGCAGAAGAGAAAGAAGAAAAAAAAATGCTGTTCCCTGATCATCAGAGTAACTTGGAACAAAACCAGAGCCAGTTTAGAACAGCAGACCTGCTGTTTGATAAAAAGCCTGACTCCAGCAGCTGGAGTTGGTGGTAATTAGGCAGGGAGGTGGATACATTTCATTTTGCCCACTGAGTGGCATGGCTAAGCCCTGTATTCCCCTGTAATCCTTTCTGCCCATTATGACTCAGTCTCAATCTGCTGCACTGAAAGACATCACTTTACTGGAGCCGCAGCGAGCCAGATGAGCCAGCCAGGTGCTTCGGGCTTACCGTGACACCAGCCTCGTCTCTGGTGACTCAAGTCACCTGAACACAGAGCTGAAGTTTCCTCCTCTCAGGCTGAATAAGGATGAAGGCAGCGCAGCTAAGTTTCCCTTGTTTAAAGATGAGATAAGGCTAACGACTGTAATAGCTCCACAGGGAAAGGGATAGTGGAGATAATAGAGATCTACTTGAAGCATCAGTCCAGGTTTATTGAGCTGAGCAGATATTTCTGGCTGGGGAAATTAAAAACAACTTTAAGCTGCATTAATGACTGCTCTAACAGTAATTAATCACTGACAGCAAGCATCATACAGTTGTTTATGTTTTGGGTTATTTGTGATTTATATAAGCGCTAGTTGGTTATTTTAAAGGTGTGGAACACCAAAAAAAACATTTTTAAAAAAATCTTATTTCTGATTATAATTGGTCACTCTGAGTTTTTCATGCAGGCTGAACATGAAAATAGTCTCCTACACCTATCTCCTGCATTAGCTGCTGATAGAAAACAGACGGTGAAACTCCAGGATTAGAAAAGCCTGACAGACCTATGTCACACTCATGGACTCACCCATCTTTACTCACGACAGGAAAGGCTGTTGTCGGTTTAGCGTGCAGGAAACAGCAGAGAACGTCTCAACTAGTAGAAGCTAACGTTAGCATTAGCAACTCCACCACACAGCAGAACTCCTCCATGCTTATGTTATTTGTGGAGATAAAACATCAACGTTGCAGAACAAACAGAGTCAGTGGTAGAGTCTCGTTGCTGTTGGCCAATCAGAGGCGTCATCTCAAGCTCAGCTCTGATGGCAAATGTTAGGTTCCTGAAACAGGTGCACCGGAGTTTTATTTCCCCTGAGTACGACTTACAAGGCATTCATTCCTACTGGAGACCACTGCAGACGTATTTGTTAAATAAGTGAACCACAACTTTAAGGTGGAATGTGTGTGTAGCAAAATCAGTTTGAATCATCTGTTTTCTGTCTCTTCATGAATCTTTCATGACGGAAAAGGTTCACTCGGCAAAGTCAAACCTTTATGAATAGTTTATTTTATTTTATTTTGAAAGAGTAACACAGGTATAACCCTGGGATGAAAGCGTGTCTCACCAACAGAGCTCGGATGTAAAAGAATGACGAGGCGCTTGTTCCAGGTGACTTTGGACTACCTGCTGCCTTCATTAGAGTTTAATGTCACGGTGAGGCTCTCCGAGTCAATCTGGGCTTCTGTGGTCATGTTGGGACTGATTTTTGTTAAACCTCATCATCCAAACCTGGCCTTTAATAAAATACTCTTATCTAGAATAGTTGTTTAACAATACATTTAAAATAGTCCAACTGAAACAAATATCACAGATGCTCTAATTAAAACAAGCACACCTCACTGATAATCTGACATTTATCAGAATAATGAAGAGGATCTGTGAACATACGAGTGGGCACAGGATGAAAAACTGAAAGACTTTTTTTGTTTCTTGTTTTTGTTTTAAATTCTGTTGTTTGTTCAGCCAGTTCACAGAGGGCAGATATTTTAGTCCCCTCTGCCCACACGTGTTTGTGTGTGTAGTCAAATCCTGCAGCACCTTGAATCACACTGTTCCTCCAATTATTCTGATGTTTTTGTTCATCTTTTGTCTTTTATTTGTCTAATTTAGAGAAGAAGCTTTTAAATTAATTATAGAGTTCCAAGGTGATCGGTGTTGTCCAGAGCTGCTTTGAGAGTTTAATTGGTTTCATGTTAATCGTCTGTGCAACATCCATCCATCCATCCATCCATCCATCCATCCATCCATCCATCCATCCATCCATCCATCCATCCATCCATCCATCCATCCATCATCCATCCATCCATCCATCCATCCATCCATCCATCCATCCATCCATCATTTATCCATCCATCCATCCGTCCGTCCGTCCGTCCGTCTGTCCGTCCGTCCATCCACTTAATCAGGTCATTCTACTAGTCATTGTCATGAAGACCTCCATTTGTGCCTTTTTTGTTTCCTGTAATTGTGGCAGAGATGTTAAAGGTGAGGTAGGAGAAGTTCCTCATCCAATTATTGTGAACGTCCCGTTCTTAATTGTTGGATCTGATCCATTCATCAAACTATCCCTCCCCCCTCTGCATGTACCCCTCTTTTTTCACCAATCATGCATTCTCAGATCAAAGTATTTAAACAAGAAGTGACGCCAAATCCCGGCAAAATATATTAGCTGGCATACTAAGTTATACAGTTATTTAGGTTATAATAGGTTATAAATAAATAAATATGCCAGAAAAGGTGACAACAATGGGTTAAAAAAGGAAGATAATTTTATATTTTTTTGGTTGTTCAGCTGTTTTTGTTGTGTGCAGCATTCTCCTGTATTTTGGAGGCGTGGCCATGCATTTCCCATTTATACACATGGATATCTCTATAGTCACACTTCTATAAATAGAGCCAAACTTTTTATTTTTTTGAGAAAGTGTGTGTCAGCCTCTTTTATATTATTCCATTTGAAAACATAACATAAGACTGTGTGTTGTCATCTCCAGGTGACACCCTGAAACAAAACTTTGAGGACTGGAACATTAAAGGCTGCTGGTCTGGGTCATAAAGGAGACAGGGATCTAGAGGGAGGACTTCAGAAAACCTTCAGGATGTCAGATCAGATGTCTACAGGCAGCCCAACACTGATCATGAGAATTATTTATTTCAAAATACAATCCATCCCTCTTTGGGGCAACATTTTTTTCCTAATAAGCAAAAACGAATAAGTGGGAAACTTTTGTTTGCAAAAGAAGTAATTTTAACATTTTCACTTTACAGTAACATTTTCTAAAGTACGACCCATGTGGGTTGTTTTTTAACTTCACAGCAGCGCTCACTTTTATCAGGTTTCTGTCGGTAGAAGAGGTCATGTAGGGGTCAGAATGAAAAGCAGGTATTCAGAAAGCATTTGGCTTTTTCCTTAACTTATATTTACAGGAAGAGGGAACCTATTTATCCTTACCTCTCACAGAGATCCTGCTGTTCATGACTTTGGAAAAGAGGACCAGGATTATCGTTGTTTATGGAATTCTGTTCTGTTCTGTTCACGAATGAATCTAACCTTTTGAACGGCTCTTCAAAGTGAACAATGAGAGCCAGGTCCTTGTTGAGAATCATTCATCTTGTCTCCCCCCCATCTCATGAACATCGGCGGACTCCTCCCCCAACCCATGCGCTCTTATGGTCATTGGCAGAACGCATCGCACACTGACAGTCATTGGTGGGACTCTTTTAAACGACTCTTGAATGAACGGCTCCCTTCAAAGAGTCATACGTCCCATCACTTTCCTCTCATACTGGTGGACGTCAGAATGGAACCACGTATTTTCCCAGGAAAGGGTTTTCACAGAATGTTGTGTTGGTAATAACAAACACCAACAATGGAAAGGAAGTTATTATAGTTTCAAAAACCACAAAATAAAGATGTTCAGGACAGAGCGGTGCACATCTCGGCTAGTAGAAGCTAACCGTTAGCACCGTTAATGCGACTCTACCACTGACTCTGTTCACTCTGCAATGTTGATGTTTTATCTCCACAAATAACACAAGCCTGGAGGAGTTCTGCTGTGTGGTGGAGTTGCTAATGCTAACGGTTAGCTTCTACTAGCCGAGATGCGCTCTGGTCTCTCCTGGACGCTAAACCAACAACAGCTGTTCACAACCACAGTGGGTGAGTTTATGAATGCTAATTTTAAACGGTGACGTTTACCTTTGTTGCTTTTGAGCATCTTATTGGCTAACGCAGGAGGGCAGAAGACTATTTTCACGTTCATGTGAAACTCAGCGTGACTGATCTTATTTCAACAAAAGAAATAATAATACACGTTTCCTCCTCTTTAAATAACCCCCACCAGGGTAATGTGAGAGGGCCTCGGCCCCACATGGCTGCACCTGTAAAAAGGACAATGTAGCTTCACTATTCAACCGTGAAAGCAGATCGTTTCATGTATGTTAATGTGGCTTCATGTATGGTATGTTAAATACAAAAGGGCCCCTGCTCTTATTTTGTTGGTTTAACTCTGCTTTTATGATCTGTGGACTCAGCCCACGCTTGTTTATTTTTCCTATGTTTACATTCCTGCCATAGGGACTGCAAATCCGTGGCTAAACTCAGCACAAACATGTTTGTCTTTAAAACGAATCACCCATTACCATCATTTAACAGTTAACTATGTGCAATGGTATTTTCAGACTTCCTGATATCCGTCCTTTCCTTTTTTCCCTCACTGCATCAAATCTCAGCTTCCCATTCTTTTAACACTGGTCATGATGATCAATGTAAAAGCTCAGTTTTTACGCCTGAATTCAAGTGGAATAGAAAGAAAAGATCATTTGGGTTTTCTCAGCAACAAATCTGAATCACTGTGTTGCCAGTTTGGATAATTAACCAGCTCTGCAGATGAAATTGTGCAAAGAAGTGTTGTTGTAAAATGTCAACAATTACAGCAATACAAAGAATAAATGGTTAATGTTATTTTTAAAATGCCACTGGCTCATCAGGCTTTACTCTGGACTTTAAAATGTGATTAGGACTGTGCAGAAGTCCTAGCAGGGGGTCTCATGAAAGGCTGTGAACATGCGGCTAAGCGCTTTTCCTGATGAGTAGGCAGCCCCACCAGGACACGGTCTGGAGCCGTTTCTATTGTTTCAGAACTCCAATTAATAACCCCAACATATTCCTTTTCTATTGAAGAAATCCACTCTAAGTCGTTTTGAAACAGAAACGTTTGCATTTGTCGTGTAAGCTCCTGCTCCTGCAGAAAAAACACCATCATCACTTTAACGTTATTACCTCAGTATCAGATCAGCAAGCATATGAGCGCTGTCTGACTTTCACATCCCACTGAGGCGCATCACTGAAAACTCCTCTTCAACCAGTTGAATAACAACGATAAAAAGGTGCGCTCTTTCACCTGAAAGGTAAGGCATTCTCCACCACGCTGTTAACTCCCACTGGTTGGTATTAAGAGGTCCTTTTAGGTAAATTGACTACACGTTGTTAGTTTATATTTCTTTGAAATTTTTTGTTCCCTTTTCCTGCAATTTTGCAAAACACTTTTCTCCCCAGTCTTCAAAGGGCAAAATTGCTCTCCTTTCTCGTCTCTACTTTATCCTGACAGACAACAGTGAGCAACAAAAACCAAAAGGAGATGTCAAGATTATTCAAATTGCAGCTTCCGTGACTTTTTTTGACCTTCTGCCACAAGAGGCTGCTCATCTAACAAACAACAGCAACACGTTCTTGTGATTTTAGTCCTTGAGGTTTGCTGCAGGTTGTTCTTTATGACGGTACTCCTTCAGACTGCTACTACAAAAGAACACATGCACGCGTTATTCCTGTCCTTTGTTTATTCATGCAGATCAAAGAATGTTCTTTTGACATTTGCAACATTAAAATGAAAAAAATAATCTATCTTACATGCAAAAAAAAGCTAAAATTTGTAGCAAAAACACACAAGTTGAGACCATTCAGTTAGCTAATATCAATGAGAGTTTTAGATGTGATGATGATGATGATGACGATGGGCTCCTAATTTCAAACAATTTCCCGAGATTTAGAAGACCTGAGTGGTAGAAATGTGCCTGTGTAAACCTTGTCTGAGAACTATCTTTAACGTGACGTTTCCTGGTGACGGGGCAGTACATACATGTCAGGGTGGTTTTATACCATATTGCTGTGACTCTCGCTAGTTTAAAATAAACATTACGGTAAATGTTAACTGTCGAGCAGAAAGCATGCGACCTCGGCGTGACTCCTCAGACTTTGATAGTCCTTCAGTTAATTCCATGGAGAGAATGCAATGATGCTAGTTTTCTGGCGGTGTAGGTTCCGGATCTGCTCGGGTTCCTGCACCTGCTGATGACATCACACTACCACTCAGCCAAAAAAATACTGCATCTATTTTTTGATTCTGTTCTTTCACATATGTTTTGGAAAGAGTTTAGCAGTTTTGTTATTAAATTCATGTTTCTTACCGACTAAATGTTTTTGAACATGGTAACTTCCGTAAGTCGTACGTCCAGCCAATCATCTAGTGTGATGTCATCGGCAGGACCCCGAGCCAGCTCACGCAGAAGGAAACATGACGTCCAATATGGCGTCCCCCAGAGACTTAGGGTGTTCCTCACTCTCAAGGAACCTCGCCTTGCCTTGCCTGCTGAGGCACTGCCTTGCCAGGCCAGACGCCTGGCTTACCAGGACGCTGTCCTTCCTTGGTCAAAGAAAACGGTTAAATGGAACAGACTTGTCCCATGTGACCGCGGCCGGCCAGAGCCCGCCCCCTGCTTACGCGCCCTGTTGATGTCCCTCCCATCATTTAATGTTAAGTTTTAATATCGAACCTTTTACTTTTTTAATTGTGTATATATTGGTTAAATCACATGTGTAAGTGAGTTAGTACCTGCTAGCCACTGAAGCTGCAACTACTAAGCAACTAACTACCATAGATAACTGCTTTGGATGGAAATAAACATTTTACATATAAGACCAAAAGCTGACTTACATTTAAACTGGAAATTTGCCCCTGAAGTAGCTGCTGCCGGCTGCTGATCACATCTGTTTGAAAATACCGCGCTGCATTCTGGGAAATTCTTGACCAAGAGAAGGCAACAAGGCACCTCTGGTGTATCCTTGCTCAATTAGCTAAACGGCTAACAAACAGAGGACAGACGCCTTGCTAGCACATGAACATTGGAACCGACCGGAACACGCCTTGGCGGTTCCTGATGACGTATCTCCTAGGCAACCGGGGCGGGACCAAGGCATCAAGGCGAGGTTCCTTGAGATTGAGAAACACCCTTAGACCATGTACTTTAGACCAGATTTTTATGGCTTTATGTTACAAAGCCACCAATATTTTTCAACGACTGAACATCGTTTTATTCATTTTCAACAACATTTTGATGGATATTTTCAGAGATTAATGATAAAAACTACACATCGTCACTTTAAGAGGACCTCATTTCTTTTAAAACTTTTTTTTTTTTTTACAAAGAAGCTTCCAGATCCTTTTGAGTCTGGAATGGCAGATTACAATTTTCATTGTGATTTGTTTTAAAGTTAAAAAAAAGAAGAAAATCTTCTTTTCAATGATCCCTATTTGTCCAGTTATTTTGCTTTGGTAGAGCTTCGTAACCAACTATTTCAGCCCCATTTTGCTTGAAGGTGCAAACACACAGATCTGAGATGTAAGGAACTTCAGCAGTGTGAGGAGACAACAAACCTAGCCTTCAACTTTAGAATAATAAAGGAAAAATAGTATTTTGTTGCCTTGAAGACTTTTATTTGGAGGTAAGTTCAATTCAGTGTGTTCTTACGTGGTTAGAATTCAAAGCTAAAGTTAAGATAAATAAACATTTAAATTTTATACTTTCAGATTTTCTTTAAGAACAGTAAAACCTTCAAGGTAAAAAATAAAATAATACAAACTTTCTGCTTGTATTTTTTTATTTGAATGTTTCCACATGATTATTTCTTACTCTGAAGCATATTTACAGTTTTTTTCGATTGCTAAAACTCAAAAAGCAAAATTTAGGCACGATTTTCACAACCTCTACTTCTGTTCCCAGTCGCTTGACTCAATTTATCACTACTCAAGATATCCTTTATCATATTAGAACTCTTATTTTCCTCCTTTACACTCTGATGTCAATTTCACATTACCTTGCTGTCAAAACACAGCACACAATTATCAGGTTTACACACACTTCTCACATAAATCCTCAAAGCTTCAATCAGCAACACACAAATATTCAAATCTCTAAACGTTCGGGTCTTATACCTTCCACCTTATTCCCCCTTCCTCAATCCCATTGAGGAGTTTTTCTCAGCCTGGAGGTGGAAGGTGTACAAAAGGAATCCACAGAGCCAGGTCCGACTGCTCAAAGCCATGGAGGAGGCTTGTGGAGATGTGGCCTTTGAGGCCTGTCAGGGCTTCATGAGGCACTCGAGGCGGTACTTCCAGCGCTGTTTGGACCAGGAGGACATCGCCTGTGATGTTGACGAGGCCCTCTGGCCAGACAGAGACCGGAGGCATGATGCCCCATGAATATGCTTGAATGGGAGAGGGGGTGGGGGTTAAAAATAAAGTGTTTTGTATCTAAATTTGTGTGTGTCTAATGTTTGTCTATGAGAGAAGTGGGCATTGTAATAGATTCAGTGTGTTCCATTTCTCTAATTGTGTTTTCAGTTTTGCTCTTCAGTGTTCTTTCCATGCTTGGTAGTGTTCTGCCAAATGCTACTTGTGTTTATTCAATGAATGGTATGTGTGTGTCATGTGAAAATATGGCTGTGTTTACCAAATGAAAACACGTGTTCCATTTTGTTAACATGTTACGAGATTTGATGGCAGAGTTGTTTTGCAAAGGGATGCCAGGGTTTAGCAATTTGTGTGTGATGTTTGGGGTTTTGTGTTTGCAGTTTTGAAAGAAACGTACAGTTTCGACAAACGCGTTTTAGCAATCGAAAAAAACTGTAATGTACTGTATATAATTTAATCTGATAATACCTGAGTGAAACTACTAACCACATATTCCGACACATCATTTAAAAAAAAAAGAGCAAATAATCGTTATATATATCCACAGATTGTGTTCATTGCATCTTTTGTGTAATTCCTTTTTTGCACATTGGAAAAAAGTTTAGGACCATGTCTCCTCCTAATTGTTTCTTTGTCACTCAAAAGTCACCAGAGAAAAAACATCTTTTTAACGTCTTTAAAACCACAGACAGGTAAAACTCGGCACTTACCAGAGATATATCTGTCGTCTCTGTCCCTGATTCTGCATGATTGTACAATCAAATAAAAACTGACAGGCAAACAATGAGACGACACAACCAGTTTCACCGCCACCAACACAGACAGAAACGGGTCTATTGTCTAAAGAGTGAAAAAAGTCTTAAAAAGACTTTTCAGGACTTTATGCCTTAAGCTGGTCCAGTTGTGCTATTGATGTTATTGCTTTCTCTTTTCTTTTTCCTCAGTTTACTAAAAGAACTGGATTAAATTCAGCTATTTCCAGCACAGTGTGACCTTGTGACCTTGTTTCTTTATACATGAAGGGACAGTGGGAAAGAGCTGCTCTCAAACATTCCCATGAAACAATCAACATATATTGATGCGGGTCACCCAGTGGTGAGCCCACCAGCACACCTTATGGAGGTAAACCGTGTGATGCTCAGAAAAGAGCTGAATCCTGCTGCCTGATGCCTGGGCAGGTGGGAGGCTTCCCCTCACAGAGGAGGTAAACCCCCCCCCCCCCCCCATTTTCTTGGGTGCAGATGTGACATCACAGCCCCAGTCTTGCCTTCACCTGCACTTACCTGAGAGGACCTAGCATTAGCCACTACAACATGAAAATACTCTAAACTGAAAAGATCCTTAAAGGAACACTTGGCAGTTCTGGCTTGTTTTTAGCACCCCCTAGTGTCTGTTAATGAAAGCGAAAGTGAAACTTATCTCCTCGCTGTGCGTTCGTCTTTCTAACACCTTAATCTAACTGCTGAAACGTCTCCTCAGCCTTCATTAGTGTTTACAGGAGCGGTTCATCACTAAATCAAACATATCAGCTGTGTTCACGATCTAAAACATGCAGGAAACATGCTGGAAGCAGACTACAGCTCCAGGTACGTCAGCTTTATTTTCTAAGTTCAGCAGGAACTGGACCGGCACTCTGAAGTTGCAAGTGCGGTATTCTGTCCACAGAGGGCGGTGGGGGTATGAGTGACATTTCATCAACCCTGTAAAGGGTCATTTTAGCTCATACTGGCTCAAGCACATGATGAGAAAGTTGCATAATATGGCTTTAGCAAACATTTTAGAGGAAAATCCCCCGAATCAGAAAATCCAAACTCAGGACTAACCTTGACATCTGGGTTGGTGAACCTTCAGGTTGATATTCCAGATTCTAAGGAGCTTTATTCTCAAAGAAAATGAGAATGCTTGGCCCCTATGCCAGACATGTGATGGTCTGTCTGTGACTAACTGGAGCTGGTTAGGATGCCTCCTGGACACCTCCCTGGTGAGGTTTTCCAGGCACGTCCAACCAGGAGGAGACCTAAAGGAACACCCAGGACACGCTGGAGGGACTATGTCTCTCGGCCGGCCAGGGAACGCCTTGGGATTCCCCCGGAGGAGCTGGCCCAAGTGGCCGGGGAGAGGGAGGTCTGGGCCTCTCTGCTTAGGCTGCTGCCCCCACGACCTGACCTCGGATAAGCGGAGGAAAATGGATGGATGGATTTCACCAAAGGCCTCTTTTTGTATCTTAAAGCTTTTCTGAAAACATCCCTTCGTGTCATTTTTTGAAGTGAGAATGGGTTGGATGTTTTATTGAACAAAATATTATCAAACATCCGACTCCCTCGGCACCACAAGACAAATGTCTTTAGTTTCTTCACGGAGACCAAAACACAGTCTCCACAAGAATATCTCTTCCCCGCCATTTATCAATACCACCTGATACCCCCACTCCTCTGCCCTTTTTGTCCCCTTTAATGTTGCATAAAAGTCATTAGGACAAGCCAGACCATCGTTAGGAGACAGCAAATGCACCACCACTTCTGGTGAATTTACTCAGCCTGCAGAGGATTGATGCTTCGTGTCTTTGTAACGCTTTGATCACCACAAGACACCAGCAGCACGGGGCATGTTCCCTGCATTTAACTCTGCCTAAACCACAGGAATAAATTAGCATATTTTGCTTCAAAAGAGCTGTCATGAGCACGTGCATGGCTCTGGATTAACAATGTCCTTTGACAAATTTGTTTTCCCTTGATTGTGTCTAATGTGTATTGACTTTTGCATTTAGGGTTTCTTGGTTTGCCTAGCTGCTATTAATACTGTTGCAGCTTACTGTCATCAGAGCAGCGTCGTGATATAACGCAGCATGTAGGAGCTTAGTGAATACTAAAGAGCCTGCACCATTTCAGAGACTTGTTGCTCCTAAGCATGAAACTTACCGCAGCTAAGTGAAGCTGAAATTCATGCTCTAAAGGTCAAAGTGCAGCTGACCTCATGCCCACAAACTTGACACCCAAGAGAAGGTCACAGACATTGGCAGGGGAGTACGATTTTCAGTAATTCGCATAGGTTGGCATATTCAACTCAAAAATAATCAAATTTGGAGCATGAAATCTTTTTCTGAATGCACTGCCTTGAGCAGTGTTTGATATGCATGTGTTTGGGTGTAGGGTTGCATTAATAAAGCCGAGATTCCTTGGTCTTTGCTTTTTTTTGGTCCGATCTTGTTCAAACATTTGAGACAATTAAGAGTTTTGCTCATGCTCTGACAGTTTATTGGACCTGATACCAAATGTGACTTTAGCAAGAGAAATTACATCCAAGTGTCAAAAATATCAATGATTAGCTGTAGCCTTAAACACTTTCCTGGTGTTTCATACATGCATGCTGGCAATAATGTCACCGATTTCATAAGATTGCATCATAGTCTCACGAGTTATGCTATTGTGTATGAAGTTTCTTTTTTCATCTCCACAGCTCAGGCAAAACATTTGGATTCTAGTTTTCTGGAATATTGTTTCAAATTGCTTTAAGTGAATGGAGTCGATCTAAAATGGGACAAATTCAGTTTTTAGCCAAATGTTTATTTTGGTCGGTGATGTATATTCCCTCACTGTGAGGAGACCACAAAAATATTCACAGCCACACATCCCAGCACATTTGCACTTGAGGACATTGCTGAATCATGCAATTATGGTTTGGATGAGGAAAGTCGATAAGTCCCCGGTGGAGACGCGTGGCGGTGGCGAAGGTCACACCTGTAATCATGTGGGAGCACACTCCACTGACACAACTATCAGACTCCACAGACAGGACTGAGACAGGTACTGATTGCTCCTTATTGGAAGATTGAGGCGGGCTGTCATGTATGCTGCTGCCTTACAGATAGCGTCATGCACCAGTAGTTGCATGTTTGCACGTCAGGCTTTGACACCTTGCCAGGCTGGTGGATCAGATGCACAAAGACCGTGTAAACCAACAACAGTCAGAAAAACCTAAACCAATCTTATACAAATCCTAAGTTTTCAAACAGAAGTCAAATGGACTTCAGGAAGTGTTCTAGGCCTACATGTCATCCTTCTGTTTGGGAAGAACGCCCTAGAATGATCCAGAAGTACCACAGACTACAGGAACCTCCTTGAACCTGAAATACAAACACAAACTCATCTATTATATATTACGACTCAACGTGGCTATCAAAGCTGACTTAGAAGAAGAAATTCTCCCAAGAGGAAGAGAAGAAACTACTCTGTAAGAGGCTAATCCCTCGTTCAGAACGGATGTGGTCATGTTTACGTTCCACTTTCAGATGGACTGCCATTTACTGCGGTTCATGTGCAGAACATCTCTGGAAATCTGTTCCCACAACAGCATCAAATAATTAGATGTTTGACAAATACTTTTAAAGCTATACCTGGAAAAATAAAGTGAACCACACTGAACTGATATTGCAGTCTTTAAAGGGACACTATGCAACTTTTTCACATTTTTAAATCATGTTCTTGAGCCAGTTTGTGCTAAAATGACTTTTACAGGGTTAATGAAATGTCACTCAGACCCCCACCACCCTCAGTGACCACATTTGCAACTTCAGAGTGCCGGTCCCTGTTGGACTTAATAAAGTGGAGCTGACATACCTGGAGGTACAGTCTGCTTCCAGCATGTTTCCTGCATGTTTTAGATCGTGAACACAGCTGATGTGTTTGATTTAGTGATGAACCGCTCCTGTAGACACTAATGAAGGCTGAGGAGACATTTCAGCAGTTAGATTAAGGTGTTCAAAAGATGAACGCACAGCGAGGAGATACGTTTCACTTTCAAGTTCGCTAACACTAGGGGGGGCTAAAAACAAGCCAAAACTGCCAAGTGTTCCTCTAATAATAAACAAAAAGTCATCACAAATAATGCAATATGGGTTTTATTTTGAAATATACCGGGTGTACCTCTCTGTTCCACTTCCTGTCTGGATCATGTCATTTCTTTAACTTCATAACAGTCTGCATGTGACATCTGGAAAACATAGATTACATGTGGAAACTTTCTGGAGCTCTACATCAGGATCTGCACCACAGCTGGTGTGAATGCTCTGATTGGTTTTGGTTTATGCAGAAGCCGTACGGAAACTGGACCGTATCCCTTCTGCATTCAGTATGAACGAGGCTTAAGGCAGGTCCGTTTGATCATTGAAGCACAGTTTTCCCAACCCAGTATCACAAGAAATTATTAGTTTATTAGTAGTTATTTTAGTCCAGCTATTAAAACATCAACAAAAATAAAAACAATGCAACGTTTACAGTGGAGAACTGTCAAAAACCAGAGAACCTGGATATCCAGGACTGGTGTGTGTTAGCCTCCTCAGGTAGGAAATTTACACATACACAAAAAAAAATCTGAACTTAGCCATCTCTTTAAAAACAAATATGAGTAATGGACCAGATCAGCCAGAACAACAGTGCAGAGTTGGAACCTCTCTTTTCAGATCTAAAGCTCCTCCCTCCAAACTTACACCCTAAGAAAGAAAGGTGATAGCATCCGTCTGTAAGAACAAAAACATCATTTTTTATGATGCTGCACATACAGATACAACTTTAGCAGTCATCCCCAATCTACACGACCACCACGATTTACTGATATCAGCCACAAAAATGGCCACTGAGCTGCAATTTCATGTGGTTGTAGCATTTTCTTTGAGTGCTAGCATGTTGATCTCAGGATATTTTATGAGACTGTAAAAAAGTTCTTTTCAAGGTTTGATCAAAATGGCATCGTTTCCTCACCACATGATGTTTCTTCAGGATTTAGCAGAAAAGTCTTTAATTTTATTTATTATACTTGTTAGATCAGCAATGTGAAAAAAAACCTCAGGGTTTTAGAGACCAGTCAACATTAAACATGATTCCAGCTGCTGTCAGCTCTTAATTTAACTCTAAAACTGGATTCTGGGATTCTGTCAAAGTTTCAGGCAAACTTTCTGTTTCTTCTTTAACTTTTTAATTAACTGGGTGTGTGTTTAAGTGTGTGCATGCGTGTGTGTGTGTGTGTGTGTGTGTGTGTGTGTGTGTGTGTATTGGGGATGGGGGCATTTAGAACCATGTTCCTAGAAACACTTTCCTCTAACAGCTGTATACATTTACATAGTTTTTATTGCGAAGGAGGTTCACTCTGATGGTTTGTGGGATTTGCAGGAACTGAGTCTGTTTTAGATGATTCACCGTTTGGTACTTCAGTTTTCACAATGCTCCTCTGTTCATCCCCTTCAATTAAACCTAACAAGTGCCCAATTGTAGGTCGTTATTCTCTACCCCCACACTGACACACACACACACACACACACACACACACACACACACACACACACACACACACACACACACACACACACACACACACACACACACACACACACACACACACAGACTTGAATAAACATATTTTCTCTGCAATTTTGTCTTCCTGTTTTTATTTTTTCTTGTTTAAGCTGAATCTGATTAGATGAACAATCACATCTACACCAACACAATTTCCAGGACAATCATAGCCGTATTGCATGTTAGTACGAGTTGTTATCGTCTGTAAATCTGCCACTATTTAAGGGTTGGGAGCTCTCGGTTCCCGTACCCTGAAGCAGATGAACTGCTGAGAACGGAGGACGGTTCACTGCCAAAATATCCAGTGTTTGGTTTCCTTACTCATGCTGTGGAGGCAGCAGAAGAATCCATAATGTAAATGAGACCCATTATAGCAATGAAAAGAAATGTAGTTGCATTATTCTAATTAGACCGTTAGAGCGACCCTGTCATGTGTTTTAAAAACCTGACAAATGATTTGTTTTTGCACATAAACAGCAGCTCGTATTATGAGTTTAGCTGGTGAAAAAGCCGGCGTTTACCTCTTCTCTAGGGTTTCAGACAGCAAAGAGCTTCATTAAATCACAACTTCTACAGATTTGTGTTAGCACAAAAATAGGCACAAAAAGAGAGGAAGACTCATCAAAACGTCGTCTGCTGGATGTGACAGTAATGCTGGGCTGGTTCTGCTTATTATCTTGAGTGTGTGTGTGTGTGTGTGTGTGTATGAGTGTTTGTGTTGCTATTGACTGCAAACATCAAAGTCCAGCATTTGCAGTGCAGGTAACAAAAATTGCAGGAGCGGTGCATTTTGCTAGCTTGCTAAGCGAGCAGTGGAAGAAAAAGAAATTACAACAACCTTTTGTCTCATAATCTCCACCAGAATAATAACAGCAGCTATTTCTGACTTGTTTGTGTGCTCCAATCAAAGTGGTTATTAAATAAATCAATGGATGTCTAACTGACTGACTTTAATTGGCTTTTATTTATTAAAAGAAGTAGAAATGAGCTTGTCAACCTGCCAGAGGCTGTCAGATGCTTTACAACCTCACCTTGCAGGTTCTGGTGAAAATTTACTGAAATTTGCATGAAGTACAGGCTGCTTGGTTGTCATTTCTGCTTCCTCCAAGTGCACTTGTGTGTTGTGTGTGTGTGTTCAGAGCCAATACAAATCCTTTATCTATTGTACTAAACTACACCGAGCCAAACGGCCTGAAACTAACAAGCGTATTTGTGGTGCTGTTGTTTCACTCGGATGACAGTCCTCGTTTGATCAGAGCAATAATCTGTCTCTCACAGTCTTGGAGCTATTTGCAGAGGAGATTTATTTCACCGATTCTGTGTACAATGAGGCATCTGCTGCTGCCAGCTCAGGTAGAGAAGCGACTCAATGAATATGCACTAGATTTTCCTCAAACACAGAGGAGGAGACACAGAAAAACAATTAGAGAGTCTATGGAGTGACCTCGGTGAGGCAGAGGATGTGTGTGATGCTGCTGGTAAAGAGTTCAAGTGGGAGGAAAACATCCTTTTGCATCAGTGCTGCAGCACAAAGGCCACAAGAGGAAACTTTTGTCTGTTTTCCTCGGACTGTGGATCTGTGTGTATCTTTTCCACAGTGACAACGAATATGACGGACAAAAAAAAGCAGCTTTGAGTGGGATTTTCCGTTGGAGTTGTTTTTGCCTTTTATCTGTCAGCTCCAAAGTGAATTACAACAGCTCTGAGCAGTGTCTGGCAGGCCTTGAGAGATTCCCAGGCAGGAACAGCTGAGGTCAAGGTGTGAGAGCAATGCCATAAGCACGACTTGAAATTCTGCCAGTGCTGCTGCCTCTCCCGCAGGATTACTCTTACTTTACCACTTTCTGCCTCTCTCCCTCGCTCTTTCCCGTTTCTCTCCTGTGCACAATCCTTCTCCGCCTGTCTCTCACTCCTTCCCATTTCTTATTAACACCTCTTTCAGCTGTTTCTGCTTTGCTCTCCGTACACAGGTGTAGGAGTCACTGCAGCCACTGGTGACTCATAAGGCACTGTCTCTACGTGGACGCTCGAATCGCTCCAGAAGGGACCGTCATCCATTGCTCATGAAGCGTTTTTAGTTTATTATTCATGAGAGGACACACGTTTGTTACTTTCTCACAGCAGCTGATGAAAATATTTGAGCTTTAATTACTCCAGATACGTTTATGATGCCTACAAACGCCATACACAGTGGTGTGATGAAGAGCATTTGCCCCGTACACTTGCCTTGTGTGTTTTTGTCACTGATGACACCATGGAGGCAAAAACAAGCATTTATAACTGGTAATGAGTCTCTCACCTCGCCTTTACAGACTGGTTTCACTTAGGAGGGTTTTCCAGAATGAACGACCTGTTTAAGGTCAAAGGTCAGATATTCTCCTTAAAGTGACAAAGTGTAGATTTTACCATTAATCTCTGAAAATATCCATCGATATGTTGCTGAAAATGAATAAAATGATGTCCAGTCGTTGAAAAATACTGGCGGTTTTGTAACATATAACCATAAAAATCTGGTCTAAAGTACATAGGGCGTTGGTCTAAGTATCCGGCGGGACGCCATATTAGACACCATGTTTCCTTGTACGTGAGCCGGCTCAGGGTCCTGCGCCTGCCCATGACGTCACACTAGATGATTGGCTAAACGTACGACTTACGAATGTTACGTTACCACATTAGAAAACATTTAGATGTAAGAAACATTCATTTAATAACAAATCTGCTACTCTTTCCATAACCTATGTGAAAGAACAGAATCAAAAATGTGATACACTATGTTTTGGCCGAGTGGTATTGCCGTAGTTTGACGTCATCGACCCCGAGCAGATCCAGAACCTACACCGCCAGAAAACTAGCATCAGCATTGCATTCTCTCCATGGAATTAACTGAAGGACTATCAAAGTCTGAGGAGTCACGCCGGTCGCATGCTTCCTGCTTGACAGGTAACATAATGTTATTTTTTAATAGCGACAGTCACGGCGATATGGTGTAGAGCTACCCTGAAATGTATGCACTGCCCCCTATGGCCAGGAAGCTACACACTAGCTACGTTTACATGGGCGCATGTAATCGGAATGAATGTCCTATCAGATCAAAAATTCTTCATGTAATCATGTCAATCGGAATATTCTGATCCGATACGGCCCGATCGGAATGAAATTTCATTCTGATTGACGTCCATGTACACACCCATTTGGATTGTTGGAGTAAAATAACGCCCACTGTGCATGTGTGCAACTTCAGCGTAACGTCTTTCCGTCTTTGCAGACGCTCAGGACAAGTGGAAAACATGGCGGGAGGTAAACAGAAGTGGTCTGTTGCAGACACTTTTTTTTACTGGAAACACTACGGGAGCTCAATGCATGCTTGACCTATTTAATCTGATTGAATGCTTGGTGCATGTATACTCACGGCATGATCGGATCATTTCAGTTAGTGTCCATGTAAACAGAGATTTGGGATTTCCGATCAACCAACATTTGAATCGGATAGGGGAAACTTAGCTAGTGTTTCTTTAAGGATTTCTGGTAAACAGCAGAATTCATGGTTTCATCTACTGTGATCCAGGTCCTGACGCAGCAAATCAGCCCCCTACCACCATGATGATGCTCTTCTGAAATGCTTTTAGTTTTGCTCCAGAATTAATGGGAGACACACCTTCCAGAATGTTCTGCTTTAGTCTCAGGTAGGGAAATGAATTTTTTGTAACCCCTGGGGTCAGCCTCCATGAAGTTATATCATTTTTGCTCTTTTTAATTATAAAATGCTGCTGAATCAAATGTAACAACAGATCTGTATCATATGACTGAAGTAACATGTGACTGTATCAACATTAGTGTGGCCTATTATTATCTATGTTATTAAGATCTGCTGACTCATTTATATTATTTAATAAAGCCTGAATATGAAGTCATTTTCATGGTGGTGTACGAGGCAGCATAATGATGTTTATTTGAAACCTAAAGCGAGTTTTCTTTGCTTGCATGCGTCGGTTTATTTATTTTTGCTCTATGATCTGATGTTTGTCTTACTCTAAGTAGAAAATTCAATGAGACAGAAAAATTGCCACTGCAGAACAAATTCCTTCTTATACATAGAGGATCAGCAGGTACGCAGACAGCACCATGGGTACAAATTGCTGCTCGGAGGTCTCCATCAAGAATATTTTTGTTTACCTTCTGCAGCCCAGTTACGTTAGGAGAGCAATGACAAAAGATCAAGGGGAGCTGAAATCAATTTCTGAATGGCTACGATAAACATTACACACGGTCAGCAAGTGGATATTTGTCTGATACTTAAAACACGCAGTAATACATCAGGACATACAACTACTGAAGATGCTAAAAAGCTGCTTAGACTTTTTAAAACATCAAGATTCCAGTAGAGGTTTTTAACATTCCTCATAATTTGTTAATATCAGGATTAAAATATTTGTCACGTTACATGTAGTCTTTATTAGTAAATGCACAATAATATTAGCAAAATGAATATTAAGAAATGAGAACCCCTTTATTTAAGATTGGGTGGCCGAGGTAACCCAGACATCCCTCCTCCTAGCGACTCTCTCCAGCTCCTCTAGGAAGATCCCATGGTGCTCCAGGACAAAGAGGATGCATAACCCCTCATACAAGTCCTGGGTCTGTCCTGGAGCTGCCACCTAGTGGAATATGCCCATCCATCCATCCATCCATCCATCCATCCATCCATCCATCCATCCATCCGTCCATCCACCCACCCACCCATCCATCCATCCATCCATCCATCCATCCATCCATCCATCCATCCATCCATCCATCCATCCATCCATCCATCCATCCATCCATCCCTCCCTCCCTAGGAGCTGAATCTATTTATTTCTAACAAACAAAAACAAAACAAAAACAGCCTACTTCCTCTATTTGGCCTCTTCTGTCTGGTCTGTCCAGGTTATGTCCATCATTAGCATTATTGCATCTGTTTAATCAGTCCCATGTCCCTCAAGAAGAAGCAATTGCCTCTTCATAAATGTCATTGCATACGTGACATTTAGTTCTCTCTCCTTTTTATATTGCCCAGACAGAGATATGCTATTAAAACAGTAAAGGATAATGTCTGATGAGAACATTTAAACACCTTAATCCTGATTGGTAACCATTCATTTAGTCTGTGAATTTCTCCGTCAGTGTCAAAAACATTTAAAGAACTGAGGTGTGTCACTTTTATTGTTTAGGTGAAAATGCACAGGAAAACAACCCAAACTGCAGAACAAAAGAAAAAAAGACTAAGAGACTGCTGTACAAAACTCTATAAACCATGAAGCATTTTGGGCACAGTGCCCTCCGTCAGACTCCTGAAAAGTAAGGTACTTCTCTTTAAAATAAAACTTTTTGGTAGTTTGAACAAGGTCAGCGTGCCCGAAATGTCACCTAGTTAATGCAGTTTTGTATGGAATTATACATCTCTTTTTCTGTTTTTGGTGGGAGGATCAATGTGTCATCTATTCTTGCATCTACTTGTATTTAGGCTTATGTCAAGCCTCAATCATGTGGTCATCAATGGATTATTGGCTAGTGTCTACACACCATGCTCCAGACCAGCAGGTGCTTTTCCTGTGTTTTTCCATGATGGTGGAACGACCTGCTACCAGAACAAAAGCATCCCTGTCTATAAGAAACTCTTGAAGGCCCAGCTCAGACCAAGTTCACTGACAAACTGTTTTTTACTTGTTATTTTTAGAATATGATCGGCAACTCTGAGTTTAACAAGCAGGCCGAACGTGAAAATAGTCTTCTACCCCTATTTCCTGCATTTGTCGTTGAGAGAAAACTGATGGGGAAAAGCTCTGATTAGAAAAGCCACATAGATCTACGTCACATTGTAAATTAGCATTCATGGACTCACCCATCTTTGCGACGGGGAAGGTTGTTGTTGTTTTAGCGCCCAGGAGAAAAGAGAGCACGTCTCACCTAGTAGAAGCTAATTGTTAGCATTAGCAGCTCCACCACACAGCAGAACTCCTCCAGGCTTGTGTTATTTGTGGAGATAAAACATCAACGTTGCAGAGCAAACAGAGTCAGTGGTAGAGTCACATTGCTGTTATCCAATCAGGGGAGAGAAGTCCAAATATCAGGAAATAAGACTCCAAAACTTTTACTTCCTGAAACAGGAGCACCAGAGCTTTTTCCCACAGAGATTTTCGCACAAGGCGTTCATTTATACTGGAGATCACTGCAAAGGTATTTAAAAAACAAGTGAACTTGGTCTTTAAGACTTGCTCCTTCCCTGCACGTCCCTTCTCCTACTCTACTTCACTTTGTTTGTGGACTTCCCTCCATGCTTGGACTCTATTTTCTACACTGTTACTGCTGTCAGCTCTGACTAGTGTTCTTCCTGTAAGTAGTTGATTGTTAGCCTCAAGGGTACCTAACTGCCTTGCCACATTCTAATTTTTAAGTCGCTTTGGATAAAAGCATCTTCTAATTACATAAACATTTTTTCTCATGTTTGTTATTTTTGTTTTGGTAAATGCACATGCGTGCTAAACAAACACACATGTGCATGCACACACTTGGTGTGGATAAGCAGTTTATTAAAACAAATAGCAAAGGCAATGACTCTGAGGTGTGCTCAAAAATGCTATTTTTTAATTTGTTGCATCTCCACAAACAATTAGAAAAGCTGTTGGGAGTTAAATAAGTATGAGAAGAGTTCTACGTTGTTGGATTTCTTCACTGGCAGGACAGAGATTGCCAAAGTTGGCAGCAGAATCTTTAGCAGCATCACTTTCAATACGGGCGCTCCACAAGGGTGTATGCTTGGTCTTGTGGTGTTTTCTATATACAAAAAACCTCATGACCACTGACATGGTGGTGAGATTGGGTTTTGTCTAATCAGTAAGACCAAAGAGCTGGTGGTAGGATTCAGGAGGACACAACAGTACGACTACAAACCCCTAAACATCGATCAACCTCCAGTGGAGAGTGTTTACAGTTAGAAATACCCGGGTTTCTACAGCTCTTATGACCTGACAGTCCTGCCTGAATCACCCAACCAAACTGAGGATACTTTCTGTTCTGGGGCTGAGGAGAACATCCTCACACAGATCATCATAAGCAGTTGAAAGCTCCATTATTAAGATGCATTATACTGTGTGTTGTACTTGAATGACAACACATTTGAAAACTGACTGTCCAGTCTTCTATGACTAGATAATGAGCTCCTGCTTAGTTTCTGAAATCATGAGGGATATTAAAGGTGTGGTTGACTGAGTTTTGTTGATTAAGTTTTTTCTGATTATAATAGGTCACTCTGAGTTTTTCATGCAGGCTGAACATGAAAACAGTCTCCTACACCTATCTCCTGCATTAGCTTCTGATAGAAAACAGATGGTGAAAATCTAGGATCAGAAAATCCTGACAGATCTACAGGGTGGACCATTTATATGGATACACATTAATAAAATGGGATGGTTGGTGATATTAGCGTCCTGTTTGTTGCACATTAGTATATGTGAGGGGGCAAACTTTTCAAGATGGGTGGTGACCATGGTGGCCATTTTGAAGTCGGCCATCTTGGATCCAACTTTTGTTTTTTCAATAGGAAGAGGGCCATGTGACATATCAAACTTATTGGTAATGTCACAAGAAAAACAATGGTGAGCTTGGTTTTAACGTAACTTTATTCTTTCATGAGTTATTATGATTAAGTTAATATCACCAACCATTCCCATTTTATTAAGGTCTGTCCATATAAATAGCCCACCCTGTACACCCTGTATGTCACTTAACATTCATGGACTCACCCATCTTTGCTCACGACGGGGAAGGCTGTTGTTGGTTCAGCGTCCGGAAATCAGCAGCGGACATCTCGGCTAGTTTACGCTAATGTTAGCATTAGCAACTCCACCACGCGGCAGAAGCTCCTTCAGGCTTGCGTTATTTGTGGAGATAAAACATCCACATTGCAAGTCAATGGTAAAGTCGAGTTGCTGTTACCCAATCCGAGGCAAGATGTCCAAATATCAGAAAATAAGACTCCAAAATCTGCCATCTAAAGCTCAGCTGTGATGTGGGCGACAGTCACCCCTGAGAAAGATGTACAAGGCATTTATTCCTATTAGAGACCACTGCAAATGTGTTGATTAAATAAGTGTTCCACTCCTTTAAAATAAATTCTTCTCTAGCCCAAGTTATTTTACCACTGACCAGTGAAGTCACATATCTCATATCCCACAACAATTTGACTTTTGACATGCGTACATTCAAAGTATACAGCGTTACATTTGATGTATTCACAATCCAAAACTTTATTTTACATTCTGTTTTCATGTGACAGCATTAACTTTTATTATTATTATTTATTTATTTGATTGCTTCACATTGTGCACAGAGACGGCCTAATAACTAAGCCCCTTATTGTGCTGTGAATCACAAACTCCTCAGCGGGAGATCTTTGTTCACATTCAGCCTTATGAAACTAATGAAAATCATGACTCGCTCTTCAAAACACCAAGAGCCAAATGTGTCAAGATTATTCTGCCGGGCATTTTCACAAGTTTAGTTGAATATGTGGCCCCTCTTTGTGCTCGAAAAGATCCAAAACAACCCATGGAGGTGGCAAGTCTCTGTTCCAGCTTAATAAAGAATATGTTGCTGAGTGATTTACAGTTCTGAGAAAATTTAGAGCCCTTAAAATCCAAGCAGAACAGCTGCTATGACTACATCTACCAAGTCTATATTTCCTTGCACACCGAACACGTTTCATATGGTGTGAAGCAGGGAGCATCAGGTTAAACAGTAAAAGCTGTAACCCTGATGTGCCTGGAACAGATAATAAACGTAAATCTTCTGTCTGTGCAATTTGCCATCTGTTTATCTCTGACAGTGATCTGTGTTCATATTGATGACACTGCTTCCTTTGTTTTTAATTATTGGATATTTTATAGTTTTAAAATAAAGTGGTTGTCACATTTTTAAGAATTTCACAGGTGAAGAGTTTGTGATAGTTGCCATATGGGGATGTAATAAACGCTAATCTGTTTTTATTTAGAAGAAGTTTATAGAAGGTGTCTCTGCACACCCTGAACATGCAGAAGAAGACAAATGTAATCATCCATGTATGTAAATGTGGCTACAAGAAGTCTATAATTCATGACATGCCGCCCGCACGGTACTTTGGACACAATTTCACTTCAGAGAGTGGATTTGATTTACGAGGCTCCATTCAAGAGAGAGATCATCAAAAGCATTTTTTTCTCTTTCTGTCAATTCATGTCTCTGTTTTCTCTCGTAAAGTACCAGCATTTCATTATAAAACAACAAATGAAAGCAATACCTCACCATGCAAAAACACCTGCAACCCTCCCTGAGAAGGAAGAGGAGATCAGGAGTAAAGACGGATCTTTATTTTAGAGGTTTATACGGTGTGCAGAACGAAGGCAAGGATTAAATGTTGATGCTCAAAACTCCAATCCCCTCCTGTGAGAAACACACTCAAGTTTATTTAATAATTCTTCAATTAACTCCAAAGGGAAATTAACTTGTTGCGAAGCAAAACAGAAAACTCGCTGCCAAAAGAAAAGTATGAAAAAAATTTAAATCAGATCTTTTCTCTGACCTTTTAATTTTAATACACATATCAAGTTTTAATTCTCTTGAACAAAAGGAGATGACGCCCAGGTGTTTATTCCTCACTGCAAGTAAAAAAACACATGAATCACACTAAATAAAGCCCTTAAGGAATTCTCTACGATGTTTCAGACAACAACAAAAGCTATTTTTGCTCCATTCAGACACCTTGATGAGACTTACTCATATAGAGAAGAGGTCATCACAAGTGAAAGTGCAAAAGTGAGCATGTCTGTGAAAAACTCACAAAAGATCAAAAACTAAAGTGTTTGCTGTTACAGAGATCCTCCTTGGGCTGACAATGGAATCCGTTTTGTCTGAATGGATTCACATTCAAGATGGATTGCTGTTGCCTTAAAACAGCTCTAACTTCCAAAATTTCACAATGTCTCATAAAATGTTATTTTATAAACTTTACTGGGCATAACTTATACATCATTTTGGTATTTTGGCAGAAATATTTTTGAAATCCTGCTGGACCTGACCCCCGGATGCACAGTAAGTGCTGCACTGAGCTGCTAATGGTGATATTTATGCTTGTAAATGCCAACTGAAGTCCATGTAAATAGCAGTATTATATAAAGCTGAGGGCAGTGAAAAAATACAGTAAAAACTGTTTTATGATGGCAGCACACTGTAAAATGTGCTGTATTTATGTGCTGTGGTCCTAGCTGGTTTGGACTAGTTCATCAGTCCTGAATGTTGTTGTAGATTCTCCTTCATAAAAGTGGCATTCATCAGATGATGATGACCCAAATGACTCCCATGATGGAGGGTTGGGTCATTGACTTGTGTGAGCTTAACGCCCCTTTTAGTGTGATTGTTCTTCAGTGACTTATTAGCCTAAACTCCCAACCAGTGATCAGAACCAAATAAGCTTTTGGATAAGAGATGAAACGTCGCTAAAGGTGTGGTCCCGTGGTGTCATCAAGGAAAGAATACGATTTAGATATAGCTCCTGCACCTGCTTCTCCCTTTCTGGAAGGAGGTGAAAGCCACGCCTTATACCAAGCACGCGCAAGCAAAATGGAGTCAACAGAATTATCTCCTCAGCCTCCATCTGGTTCTGTGGAAGCTGCTAATCACTCATTTAAATCAAATCTGCAGGGAATCTGCAGCAACAGCTGTTTTAAATGTGCTATACAAATGAAATTGATCTTGGAATCATCTAAAACCAGCAGGAACCCGACCATCCACCCATGCTAACGCTACAAGAGGCTAAAACAATAAGCCGATGTGGCGTAAGGTTGAGCGCTATGCTGCGCCAATGCAAGGTTAAACAGCAAATATCCCAGCCCTTAGACTCACAACGCATCTGTAAACCAACTGCAGGGGGAAAACATCCTGGCACTACACCTTCATGTTTTAGTTGTTTCCCTGCTTTGATCAGCTGCTGCACAGGTGAATCACCCGTGTTTGAGCAGGGAAACAACTGAAACATGCTGGATACCGGCCCCCGGGGAAGGGGGTTGTCTACCCCTGCTCTGCTCATGTAAATGAATCATTTTCCTGTAGAGGCCATGGGGAGGAACTTAGGGCAAATATACATTCTGACAGATTACCTACTTTATATCATAGAACAGGGTCAAACAGTAAAGTATAAGAATTTTTAAGTTACTTTTAAATTTTTAAACAATGTACCCCTGCTTTAAGTCACTAGTGAAATCCAGCTGTATTCATTTTCCTTTTGTGAGTGTGTAACTCTTAGGGTCAGCTCTGCTAAACATAAACTACAAATATAAGTTATTCAGGATTCTACAATGAATGAATGATCTCTTAATATAACTTCATGCTTTAAAAGAGTTTAGGAATGAATGAAATCATAGGCAGATCTTCATCATTTATTAAATGAAGCTAGTAAAACACTGATTCAGTGTACAAATAGGGGTCCAAAATGTCGTTTTCTGCCACCCTGGAGGAGTCTTCTAATGGAGGTCCGCTATATTTTCTTTTAACAAATCACCCTTATGTTTGAGTGGAATATGTGACCTGAATAAACAGATTTTCTGCTCATGTAATGACTAGAATTGTCTTTACCTTAATTCAAGACATTTCACAAACAAATGGCTGACAGTCGTGGCTACATCTGCCTGTCTTGCACAGCTGTTGCACAAATTTAAATAACGAGTGATGATGTTATTGTGCACTGGAGAAGTAGTCGACAAAGATTTTTATATTGCTTTTAGAAATTTTCTACAGAACATTTTTATCATCAAATCCGCGTCTTAGCTCTTTCTTTCTTCTCTCGTTGTGCTTGTGTCATTAAAGTTCACGTATATATTTATTGCTTCCTCTGCTTTGCACATATTAATAAACATTAGTTGGGTTTGTTCTTATATAAGAAGAAACTAACTGAGAATGTTGAGAGAAGTTAAAACTTGAACGTTATCCAGTTATCTTTGCTCCTTTGAAACCTTTTGCCATCCATCAGTTTAGACAAACTTCAGCACAAATCTCATTACTGCTCACTGATGAGGCGCCACAGGAAGGTAAAGATCTTGCATGGAGAAGCATTCCTTCTTGTTTCTTTTTTTTCTATTGCAGCTATTCTATGGTATTGAATGAAAATCAAATTTTTTAAGGATTACTGTAATCAGAACATTCCTCTGTTTATTAAATTCTAATTCAATGCACTAAAATGTCAGCGTTTGGTGCCACTTTCACTCCAGCTTCTTCTGGCAGCGCGAGATTTTAGCTGTTCTTCACAGAACATGTTTTACTAAAAGAACCACATCAGTCATGAGTACACAAGGAAGATGGTTCGTATCACTGACAATAACCTGCAGTAATTGTGAAAATTGTTAATAATTTTTCATTTGCTCCCATCTAGTTTACACGAACTTGGCTTAAGGAAATGAAAGACATTTAATTGTCTTCTGCCTCCTTGTTCACACCTCATTCTGCTCTAAGCTACTACATCCAATTTCCACCATGATGATTATTATGTAGTGGTTCCTAATAGAATAATGGTGGAAGAAAAGGAGAGTACAGAGGTAATTAGGAAGCAGTGGGTCATCTTGTTTGCCCAGAGGAGGATTCGGAGGGAATTACCTGTTCCACAGATGAGGAGAGAGGAAAAAAACTAAGAAAAAAATAGAGTTGTGAGATAGAATGATTTAAATCTGGCTGGAAATAAAAGAGGCTAAAAATGTTGATGGAAAAACAGGATGAAGAGAAAAATTAGAGCTTATTGAAATGATGGAAAGTGATTTGTGGTACACAAGTCTGTTCAGTAAGCCGCCTTCTGTTGTCAAACTCAGAGAGGGAAGAGGAGAGGAGAGGAGAGAAGACGAGAGGAGAGGAGAGGAGAGAAGAGAAGAGGAGAGGAGAGAAGAGGAGAGGAGAGAAGAGGAGAGGAGAGGAGAGGAGAGAAGAGGAAAGGAGAGGAGAGAAGAGAAGAGGAGAGGAGAGAAGAGGAGAGAAGAGGAAAGGAGAGGAGAGGAGAGAAGAGGAGAGAAGAGGAGAGGAGAGGAGAGGAGAGGAGAGGAGAGGAGAGGAGAGGAGAGAAGAGAAGAGGAGAGGAGAGGAGAGAAGAGGAGAGAAGAGGAAAGGAGAGGAGAGGAGAGGAGAGAAGAGGAGAGAAAAAACAATGTCAATTCTTTCTCTCTCTCTCTCTCTCTCTCTCTCTCTCTCTCTCTCTCTCTCTCTCTCTCTCTCTCTGTGTGTGTGTGTGTGTGTGTGTGTGTGTGTGACCAATAATTCCATAGAGAATTAGTCCACCCACTCTGCTGCCTTCAGTGCTGTGTTCTCATTCCTCTGCACAGCTGATAATGATAATAATAAACAAGACTAATAGATCATTCTCTGCAGCCTCACATAGAAAATAACACTGTATGCTGATGATACTCTCTTATTCATTTCAAGTGTTCTGGTTGGAGGGTGAACCCTACACATGCATTGAACGTTCATCTTATGAGTCCAGGAAAATTGCCACAAAGACAGACCCAGGTAAGATATTAACCAGAAAAACAAACACCCAGACAGAGATCCAGATTTATAATGACTAGATATGAATCCGGTGTTATTTTTTTCCAACAGGACAGTGAATGGGAACTTTTCATCACGTAACTTAGGAAAAAGGAAATGATTTGGGAGAAAAACTTGGCTTTTTAGAGGGATGTAGCCTCTGTTGTTCACAGCTGACTCGTTCAGTTGGTAGCTTTGAATATTGCAATGCTTAATGCAAAAAGTCAACAGATGTAAAAGCTGCAAACAAATGGAGCAATTTACAATAAAGAAACAACTAAAAGCTGTGCAAAACTGAGTAAAACTGCTAAGTGTGCCACAAACTGTGCATTCATTTCAGCTTGATGTGACAGGTTTTATTTTGGAGTGTTGTGACTTGTGTCAGGATTTTCTGACCTGGTTGCTATGGCAATGGAGCTGTAGAGGCCTATCAGTAAAGGATCTTCGCTGTCCATAAAATGTGGTGGAGAGATTGCTCTGGATCATCTCTTGTGGTCAACAGTTTTTACAGCATCTTTTTATCCCACCAAATTTTTAAAAAACCACCTGTCTGCAGACACCCAGGGGTGTGTGATCATGGACCTTGAGTGCCGTTTTCCAGGAGGGAACTGGGACAAAAATTCAGCCCTTGAATATCTCCATGCTGACGCCGGCCCAAAGGACACCCACTGGCCCTAAAGCACACCAGGCATTCTGGGATTCTCCAGAACTCACAGATGGCCAGTCCGCTTCTGCCGCTATCCAGTATGTTTGAGTTGTTTCTCTGCTCCAACACTCTTCATTTCAATCAGTAGGTGATTAACAGGCTTCTGCAGAGGTTGAAAACCTGGTGAACAAGTAATTCAGCCATTGAATTAGGTGTGTTGGAGCAGGGAAACAACTAAAACATGCTGTATATGGCAAGAGAGGACCAGCATTACCTATCCCTGAAGTAGTCTTCTCACCCTCTTCTTGCATCAACCCTTTGCACTACTCATGACCCGCACTTGTATAGAGCCTTTCAGAGTCAGAGGACTCCAAAGAGCTTTACACTACAGTGTGTTCATTCATCCATTCACACACTGGAAGTGATTAACTACAGTGTAGCCACAGCTGCCCTGGGACACAGGCTGACGAGCACATGCACCACGAGTCCCTCCAACCACCACCAGCAGGCAAGGTGGGTTAAGTGTCTTGCCCAAGGGCACAACATCAGAATTCTCTGCACGGAGCTGGGATCGATCCCACAACCCTCCGATTACTGGACAACCTGCCCCACCTCCTGAGATACTGCTGCCCCATGGAAACGCCGCTGATATATGTCTAAGGAAGTATTGACGTGCAATAAAACTCCACTAACAAACCCAACTTGTTTTTTTATCATTTACCTTTGATGGAGACAGAAGACAGCGATGGACAGCAGCTACCAATCTAAAGGACTGACAGCCCTCAAAGAATTTACAGATTTGCAGCAAACACTTTCTGCAGGGTGCGATCGATGTTTATATGTTTTAATGAGAAAGACAAGGATTAACTGTGACGGACCTGAAATGACAAATGTGAAGGGTTTATGTGATTTACTCAGTGATTTTTTACACTGCTCACAAAAATTAAAGGAACACATTTTTTTATTGGGCCTGGCATGAAATCAATTAAACCTGTCTGATAATTTTCTGGTTGATGAAGCAGCTGAGGGCATTGTTAATCACTTTCAGCTGTATTGGTGTTCATGGACTTAACGACAGGTGCACTAAAGTGGCAACAATTACAAAACCCTCAAAACAGGACTGGTTTAACATGTGGAGGTCATTTCAAGTTTCTCCCTCTTGATCTTTTTTGGCTGGTTTTCCACTCATGCTAGTTTTGGCTTGAGTAATTATCTCTACTGGCAGCATGAGGCGATTCCTTAACCCTACAGAAGTTGCACAGGTTGTCCAACTTCTCCAGGATGGCACATCCACACGTGCTGCAGCAAGAAGGTTTAATGTGTCTCCCAGCACAATCTCCAGAACATGGAGGAGATTTCAGGAGACTGGCGGTTATTCTCGGAGAGCTGGACAGGGCCGTAGAAGGTCCACAACCCATCAGCAGGACCGATACCTGCTCCTTTGTGCAAGGCGGAACAGGCTGAGCACTTTATTTATTTATTTAGCATGACAAGCTTTGCCGTTATGAAATATCTTGTTCCCTCAGTGTGAGAGTAGCACCTGGTCCTGGTGATCCAGCTAATGCCTAAAAACTGGTAAAGATCTGAACATTTTTAGGCTTTTCAATGAGCTCCAGTGTAAAGTGAAACCCTGTTTATCACATAATGGTATAAATGATGCAGGGTGAATTCTGGTAAAGTTGGCAACATCAAATCTGTGAACCCAGTAGCAGGGAGAGGGACAAGGGTCGATTCCTAAGCTAGCTAACCTTAACTTCTGTAAACACTATACCCTATGAGCCTAGGTAAGCTGTTGTGTGTATATATATATATATATATATATATATGTATATATATATATATATATATACATATATATATATTAGGGATGCACCGATACAGATACTGGTATCGGTATCGGGCCGATACCGATACCGATACCAGAAAAAAAGCTAACCGATACCAGGTACCGATACCAGTTGCCTGAAAGTGGCTTCACTGGGACTTGTCATTTCTGTTGTAGTTTTCTATATTGACCAATAGGGGGAGCTGTTTCAAACATTGTGAATGAAAGCAGAAACAGGCTCACACCTGAAAATGCAGAGATGACTATTTTCATCAAAAAGAACCTGCTGTTCATGTTTCCCAAAAAAGCCTGTATTCCAATTCATTGCATTTTTGTGTGTGGTACAAGTATCGGTATTGGTAATCGGTATCGGCGAGTACTCAGATCCAAGTATCGGTATCGTATCGGTTTGGAAAAAAGTGGTATCGTTGCATCCCTAATATATATATATATATACACAGGTGATTCTCAAAAAATTTGTATATTGTGATAAAGTTCATTATTTTCTGTAATGTACTGATAAACATTAGACTTTCATATATTTTAGATTCATTACACACAACTGAAGTAGTTCAAGCCGTTTATTGTTTTAATATTGATGATTGTGGCATACAGCTCATGAAAACCCAAAATTCCTATCTCAAAAAATTAGCGTATTCCAACCGACCAATAAAAGAAAAGTGTTTTTAATACAAAAAAGGTCAACCTTCAAATAATTATGTTCAGTTATGCACTCAATACTTGGTCGGGAATCCTTTTGCAGAAATGACTGCTTCAGTGCGGCGTGGCATGGAGGCAATCAGCCTGTGGCACTGCTGAGGTGTTATGGAGGCCCAGGATGCTTCCATAGCGGCCTTAAGCTCATCCAGAGTGTTGGGTCTTGTGTCTCTCAACTTTCTCTTCACAATATCCCACAGATTCTCTATGGGGTTCAGGTCAGGAGAGTTGGCAGGCCAATTGAGCACAGTAATACCATGGTCAGTAAACCATTTACCAGTGGTTTTGGCACTGTGAGCAGGTGCCAGGTCGTGCTGAAAAATGAAATCTTCATCTCCATAAAGCTTTTCAGCAGATGGAAGCATGAAGTGCTCCAAAATCTCCTGATAGCTAGCTGCATTGACCCTGCCCTTGATAAAACACAGTGGACCAACACCAGCAGCGGACATGGCACCCCAGACCATCACTGACTGTGGGTACTTGACACTGGACTTCAGGCATTTTGGCATTTCCCTCTGCCCATTCTTCCTCCAGACTCTAGCACCTTGATTTCCGAATGACGTGCAACATTTGCTTTCATCTGAAAAAGTACTTTGGACCACTGAGCAACAGGCCAGTGCTGCTTCACTGTAGCCCAGGTCAGGCGCTTCTGCCGCTGTTTCTGGTTCAAAAGTGGCTTGACCTGGGGAATGCGGCACCTGTAGCCCATTTCCTCCACACGCCTGTACACGGTGGCTCTGGATGTTTTCACTCCGGACTCAGTCCACTGCTTCCGCAGGTCCCCCAAGGTCTGGAATCGGTCCTTCTCCACAATCTTCCTCAGGGTCCGGTCACCTCTTCTCGTTGTGCAGCGTTTTCTGCCACACTTTTTCCTTCCCACAGACTTCCCACTGAGGTGCCTTGATACAGCACTCTGGGAACAGCCTATTGGTTCAGAAATGTCTTTCTGTGTCTTACCCTCTTGCTTGAGGGTGTCAATGATGGCCTTCTGGACAGCAGTCAGGTCGGCAGTCTTACCCATGATTGTGGTTTTGAGTAATGAACCAGGCTGGGAGTTTTTAAAAGCCTCAGGAATCTTTTGCAGGTGTTTAGAGTTAATTAGTTGATTCAGATGATTAGGTGAATAGCTCGTTTAGAAAACCTTTTCATGATATGCTAATTTTTTGAGATAGGAATTTTGGGTTTTCATGAGCTGTATGCCAAAATCATCAATATTAAACCAATAAACGGCTTGAACTACTTCAGCTGTGTGTGATGAATCTAAAATATATGAAAGTCTAATGTTTATCAGTACATTACAGAAAATAATGAACTTTATCACTATATGCTAATTTTTTGAGAATCACCTGTATATATATATGTATATATATATACATATATATATATATATATATGTATATATATATATATATCCTCTGCTGGTTAAACAGGCAGCCTGTCGATTAGCGAACAGTGCTGCCACCTAGTGACTGGGGGTGGTTTAGCATAATAGTGGATTCTCCTGCATCTCGCGCCTCCCCCCTGACAATCTCTTGCACCCCCCTCAGGGGGGCCCGCCCCACTAATTGAGAACCAATGACCTAGTAGAAGCCAGGCTACACTGCAAACAAAACAAACAAACAAAAAACAATCCCAGTCGCTTATTTTGCCTTCCGTTCAGTACTCCTGTAACTCATTGGTACACCACCATGGCAGACACACGTGATCAACACAGCTTTGGTGTGAGGTGTTGTCCTGAAATCAGTCACCATCTATTTGGATCAGATCAACACTGTATTCTGCCCAACAACTGCTGAGTCATCAGAAAGTTATTTCAAGGGGTATGACCCAGAGTTGTGTGGGCAAGCATTAGTGTCCAAGGGGAATGTGAGGGTGATCCTGTACCTCATGTACAGCTTACATACTGACCTTTAAAAACATGAAGCAGTAATAGATAAAAACACAATGTATGAAATGTTTAAATCACACCAATATGAAAACTCAAATGAGTCTGTTTTAACATTTATTTGAGGATTTCAACAATCCAGATGTTGTATTATTACTTCTAATGGTACGGTTTGGTCTGCATGTCTCCCCTTAAATCCTCATGCGTTCGTCACATCTTCACATGCATCAGCAAATGGTTACAGAACAAAACTCCAGCTGTTTACCACAGAAAACATACCAGTGAGCAGCTCATGTCTGAGCCATCCACAATCTAAAAAAATATAAAATAAAACTTGAGAAAACATTTTAGGTTGTTGGTTCACAGCAGCACAAAACGAAGCTCCTTCATGTGTGACTAATGGCAGCAAGCACAGCCTCAAGTCCTTTTTTCCCAAGTAAACAAAATGATTCAGCGCTGGAAATGGTTTTTCCTGCTCTTTTTATTCCAAAATAACTAACAAAACGCCTCTTTTATGACTTGTTAAATGTGTTTTAAGACTGGAAAATGAACACAGGATAACGGCATGTTTAAATGTGTGTTAAAGTTTAAAAAAATAAATCATAGCTCTTTAGATTAGGTGAGAGCCTAGCATGATGCTGACAACATGTAGGATTAATTCAGCTTTTCCACTCAGCTTCAGAGGAATGTAAAAGTACATTGCAACTCCGTAGGGCTTACAGTAAGCATGCTTACAGGAATTTCACTGGAAAGCACATTCCCAACAGGAATAATACGGAACAAAGAGCTAAAAAACAAAATAAAAGAGGCACTTTAGATCATTTCCGTTTTTTAGGAATAGCAAATAAAAGTTATATTTGTCATTTTCTTTGCAGAGTTTTAAATGTTTTTATTCTACAGTTATTTAAAAAAACATTTTCTCTATTCAATAAGAGATGAACCTCACTGCAGGAGTCCGACTGCCCGCCTGCAGGCACGATTTGTTTCCATAATTAAAATATTCACAACTTAATAATAATTTCAGTTTTGAATCATGACTTAATTTTTCTAATTTTCTAGCTGTTTATATTGTTTTTGAGTTTTAATACTTTCAAATTAATTATTTATAGAAGTTGAGAATCAAATTTCTCTACTCTTTACATTAATATAAGATAAATAGTCTGATTGCAAACTAATTTGTATTTTGCTCTGCAGCCTTCCTGCGTTTACACGAGCAAGTGGGTGTAGCAAATGGATGGTTGGATTCAGGAATGTCTATGAATTTTAAAATGAAAATAAATAAGCATAACAGTATCAGACACATTTTGATTAGTTCAGAGGACAAACTGGGTATAACTCATTAAATTTAACGTAAAGTGATCAGAAATCAGAGGAAGTAGTAGATCAGGGGTAGGGAACCCTGGTCCTGTAGAGCCGCTATCCAGCACGTTTTAGAGGTTTCCTTGCTTCAACACACCTGATTTTAATCAGCAGGTTATTAACAGGCTTCTGCAGAGCCTGATGAGCTGAACAGGTGAATCAACTGTGTTGAAGCAGGGAAACCTCTAAAACATGCTTGATAGCGGCTCTCCAGGGCCAGGGTTCCCTAACCCTGTAGTAGATATTAGTAATCTCCAACATATAAGTTGAGTTATAATAATCTTAGTTTAAAATTACGGCGTGAAAGACAGTGAGCAATATGCATTCACCTCAAGGGTTGCTAGGTCTTTAATTAAAATTTTTTATCACATTTAAAGGTGGAATATGGAGCATTTTAATAAAAAGCTATATTTAAAAAACTAATAATAACTGGGCGTTTAGAGGTGTGCAGAATGAATGCAAATTTTTTCTTTAAAAGCTATATTTAAAAAAAATAGTCAAAAATGTATTTTGACGGGCTGGGTTTATGTTTACATCTGCCAGCCACTAGGGGGCACCGTCGCTCAGCAAGGCGAGGCTGGGACTGTGTAAAATGGCGAACTCGACAGGTCAAGCAGCTGATTCTGAGCCCAGATGTTCTAACGGTAAATCCTGTTGTAACATAAACTTATTAGTAGAAATTAGTCCTTACCCTGTGCGATTCATCACTGGACATGGTGCTGGCTGCTCACTTCACATATCAGCAGTGAACCAACCCCCCGATAGCTGGAAAATTAGTTCTGTTGTTGCAATACCACCTCTAAACACTAGATGTCGCTATAGTGTCTGTGTTCCATATTCAACCTTTAATTGATAATTTCAACAGTTTTTCTGTCCAGTTATGTGATCAAAGAAACTTCTACGACTAATACATGGAGCAAAGCATTTCAGTCAGACCTGTTTGTCTCTTCATTTATCCACCTTCACAGTCAGACAGTGTGATGTTTTCCTGAAACCCACTGCAGAAGTCAAACATTTAAAAACACAACATAATGAGGGGGAAATAAAGTGCAGTTTTCCACATGTTATACATGAAAGTGACAGATTGAAATAAGACATTCAACTGTAGAAAATTGATAACTATTAGACATAGAAATACAGGTGTGTGTGAGTGTGTGTGTGTGTGTGTGTGTGTGCACGTGCATGTTTGCATAAATGACTAAAATGTTGCAGACTCCTGCATTTATTTCATAACTCTGATACTGTCAGTTAAAATGTAAGAACCCTGCTTCTGCACCTCATTTATGTGTTTTAGCTCTGCTAGCTGTACTCTCCAGTCTCCACATCTAATGTGTCTGTCTGTTTCAGAGGAGGCAGCATCAGTTGAAATAGCAGAGAAAAGAAACAGACATTCAGTCAATTTTCAGTGCACAAAGAAGACTGGAGAAGGAGAATATCCCTGGTGATATCAAAGGCAGTTTGACAAAGTCTTCATAAGGAAGGAGTGGAGTTCTGATGAAAGTGTTTCATAATGGTGTCATTTGGAGAAAGTAACACCAAGAACAGAAGTGGGCTGAGAAAGACAGGCACAGTCGCAGAGGATTATAGTTGTGAGTAAGTTTGGTCTTTCAGCTCTATGAAATATGCAGATCTTTCACATTTAGATAAAGGAATGAAGGCAGTGGTTTTGTGATGTGTTGAACAGTGGCTGAGATGGTTTATGGATCAGATAAACACCGTAGATCTAGGAATAATGAAACAATTATGTCACAGCATGGGGTTTAGTCTTATGTGTGTTATTCCTCCTCTTCAAGAATGTAGAGTTAGATTTTCTGGTTTCTCATGGCCCTTATCTGGTCTGATTTATTTTATTTTATTTTTTTTTTGTAATTTTGAGTGTTATTGATCTTTATTGTCCTCAGTAGGGCTATGCAACTTATCTAATTTGTATTATAGCACCAAACAGTTGCAAAGGCAATGTAATCGACAAAAAACAGATTAATAAAATTACATTGTCACATTCTGCTTTGAAAGCATGCCCTTCTTCTTCTGGGTTGTGGTGTAAGTGAAGGTGGTAGAAGAATGGCAAAACACACTGGCAGCAGATGACATCCAGAAACACTCCTTAGTCATTCTCAGTTATGACCCACATGCTCTGTGATGTAGCATCCAGCAACATTTTTTCTTATAAAAAACAAAATGATTTCCTGTTTGCACATTTAGAATAGAATAGAATAGAATTCACAAGTCACAAGTATACAAAGCAACGAAATACAGTTTGCATCCATCCAGAAGTGTAAGAGTCGGGGTGTGCAAAGTAGCCAGCATCTGCACCTGTATCTGCCGTTTGCACATGTTGGATCTAGAAGCAGCTCTTCTCTTCTTTATTTAGTTCTCTGCTGTCTGTCCAGGTTCTTGTTCTGTGACTCATTGATCAAAATGACGCGTCATGAGTTTATGTGGCTCAGGGGAGAAGAGCTGTTGTCCACTGACCGGAACGTGAGTGGACAACTCAAACTTTTCAGATTCATTGATTTTAGATGGTCATTAATTGTGCACACCAAGAATTTCCCCATTTAAATGTTTTTATTCACATCTTGTTTCTTTTCCACAGAGAAATTAGCCCATTAAGAACTATATTCTTCTTCACAGTTGGGCAGGTGTTTTGCTGAGAAAACAAAGCTGCTTATTATATAATTTTAACAATTAATCCGCTCTCCGTGTAAGCATTTCATTTCTATTGAATGGGTGCTGCCGCCTTAAGAATTTCTCATTTTCCAATGGTCAAAAGCGGTCTAGACTCCACAGTCCAGCAATCGCTTGCCAAGTATTTCATCTCATGATGTTGTTAAAACATGGACGCGTTAAAAAACACCAAATTAATGGGAAACGTGGCCAGAGGTAAACAACGGCAAAAGAAAACTGGAGGCTGACAGGCAAACGGGTGAAACAGGATTTAGTTTGTGAACAAATGAGAACAAAATGAACGATTCAACGCAAAGACAGAGATGGAAATTAGTCTGACAATTCCCAAGGACTGCTGTGTTGTCAGGCTGCTGCCAAGAAACTTTACATTGTTTGGAGAAAAACAATTAGACAAGATTTTTAAAGATATTTAAAGTTTTAAATAATCTGGTCCCACTTTGGCAATGATTACCTCAAAGTTCATGAAGAGTAACTGCTGAGAGGACCGGAATAGGAATGAAATTTATTCAATCATGGGAAAAAGTCTGATCCCCTTCAAGTCGAGGGTTTTATCAGATTATAATGAAAATGAAATGGTCTTTACTGGGTTTTAAGATTGTTCAAATATAACCTTAAGTAGTCAGCCTAACAGGAGGTAGCCGTAGGGGTTAAAAGCGGCTGACTGCCAGCTTCCACCAGCAGATGTACCACCCAGCACTAAAGAGATCATTTATCTCAGAGGGACCTTTCTGGTTAAACAAAGGTACAAAAAGAGTACAAAAACACATTTTTCATTAAAGATAAACAAAGGCAAAATGGAAAAGCTGTGTGTGGAAAAGTAAGTTCGCTCCATGACGTAGAACCAAATTTAGATTTGTTTGTTTGTTTCTGTTGCTGGTAAAACTCACGTTGCATCATTTATGTCCTGTAGTGCAACACTTTAGAACTCATACTGACAATTTATATTCATTTATATTTATATTATTTGTTTTTGGCCCAAGCCAGATTTCCTTCATGATAGTCTAAATGACACAAATCTGACTTTTTCAAATCCGACTCGGGTCACTGATGTGGTCTTTTTCAGATACATGTCTGATGTGTATCATAGTGAGCTCAGTCTTAATTATCATTTTACAATAGAAACAACTTTTGCGGGACTGAAATGGGACAGATGTTACCTCCATGAACACAGAGTGGTATGAGACACCACGTGAGGGTAACTTCAGGGTCGTAACACTGGAGTCAGATGGACGTTGTACATTATGAACAACCACACCCAAAACATCTGATTGCTGTGTAAAACAACTGAGCTGAGTCTCATTCACTGAGCTGCATATGCATGCTGTATGTGAACATGTTTTTTAGCCCCTATTATCTGCATTAGCATTCATGGCCCCGCCCATCTTTGCTTGTGACCACAGAAGGCTGTTTTGATTTTGTGGTCATGAGAGAGCAGAGCACGTCTTTGCTAGTAGACGTTAACCGTTAGCATTAGCAACTCGGTTGGACCCGTTCCGGCTTGTGTTATTTGTGGAGATAAATCCTCAACGTTGCATTTTTAACACAAAAGAAGAACGAATGGAGGCAGCAGAAGAGTCGCGTTGCTGTTAGCCAATCAGAAGCAAGATGTTTGCATATCATGAATATTAAAGAGTAAGACAACAAATCCTGTTGTCGTATCCCCTGAAATGGGAAGTGAATGTGGCTTTATACAGTCATCCTGCATGGCTAATAAAATCAGGAACAAATTAGCTTTTGGAATTTAGAGATATAACCCAGTAAGCTAGCTAGTCTGATTACATGCAGAGTAAAACTAATGTTAGTTAGCATGATATTTCAGTTTGTTAAGTCAGTTTTAGACTAAAACTAGTAGAAACCTTTGTGCAATCACCTTGTGTCACAGGGACAGTAATGTGGTGGTGCATCAGCAGTCCAGCTAAACTAAAACCACTAAACAATACCAGAAAGCCAGACGGTAAGATGATGAACTTAAAACAAAACACACATTTCTGGTGTTGGTGTGTGCTAATGTGTGTAGACACTAAGTCGACCACTTAGCAAGGATTGGCCTGAAATGTTTGCCCATGAAATGATGCAATTTAATAAAAATGTAGCTGTGTTACACATCATGTGTTACCTTAGTGATGGGTTGCTGTGTTTTACTCCAACAGACTAAACTTGATGACACTGGTTGTTGTTTTCACCTGGTTGTGATGTGGTGTTTGTTTGACAGGCTGGGTTCTTTGTTGATGTTTGCAATCGACAAACTGACTAAATGACACTAATAATATAGCTTTATGATGTATTATAGCTTGTGATTTAATTCACTTTTGATACAATTTGCAGATGGTGAGCATGACTTCACTCAAACAGCATTAATACTGTATTGTTTGATATAATAAAGTTTTCAGATATTAACCTTGCAGTGGTGACTGTAATTTTAATGATCAGTGTTCAAATTCACCTAAAGAAAGAAACATACATTTCTAGTATGAATTGTTTTGCAAAAACTAAATTAACTGAACTGGAAATTGTAAATTGCATCTTAACACTTGTATAAAATCCAGGATAAATGACTCTAGATGTCTCACAGTTGTTCAGCTCATATGCACAGACTTCACTACCTGATGGTTTAACCACCATTGGATACTTAACCAAATCTAACAATCTAGCTAGCATCAACGATTATCTCAGAAAATAATAAAATATGCAGCAAAAATAAAGAAAATTGTAATTCTGTGGTTTAAAATGCTTAAAAGAGTGAATGATCTGGGATCAAAAATCACTCTCAGACAAATCTTGAGCTTTATCAAACCTGAACTTAACACCACTCTGGAGGGAAACAAACAAACAAACAAAAACAGAATATTTTGCATGTACTTTACCAAGCACACCCCTGATGTCACAGTCCTTACATGACCTAGAAATGAACCTGGCTTGTAATGCACAGAGAATGACCTCGTTTGTGTGATGGAATCTTTTTCTGACCATCTCTTAACCCGCCTCATTGTTGCCCGGCAACAGGTTAAATCAACAATGAAAGGTGACAAAGGAAAGAACAGAAGTGCACAACTTAAGGTGAAGGATTTCCAGATACCACTTTGTGCAGAGATCCAATAAGAATAAAATTCCCTTTGAACAAAGAATGAAAGGACACCAGCAGTTTATCTGAATATGAAGCTTGTGATGAGAGAAGCATCTCTCCCATGGAGACTTTGTTCTCGTTTCCAAATTACAGTTCACAGAATTGTGAAGAGCTAAAACACAGAGAAAAGAGTCTGAACTGTCTCCCCGGATAAAGGAACAAAATGAACCAATTAGAAAATGAAGGACGGGTCAATGTGAAAACAATGACATGTTAATGTTGATCTCAGCAGCAATTAACTCCCGTGGGATCGTCTTACTGCTGATGACAGTCCAGCGTTGAAGTCAGAATCAGACTTCCACCACAAACAACTGACCCCATCCCAGCCCAAACAGAGCTCCGTTTGGAAAACAAATCTCCTCCTGACGTTAGAATCTCTCCTCCTGAAACAAGTTGACAGTTTATTTGTAACGTAGCAAGGGAAGAGACGAGACAGCGAGTTCATCCAAGTAGGTAACCTTAGTGAGGGCAGCTTGTAGGTTTTGGCAGCAGTTAACTATCATCCAGGAATGATTTTAGAGCGACCTCTCTCTGAGACGTCTTCCCAAGCCCTGAAGACACAATTTGAGAACACCAGGTTGCGTCCTCTGAGGTTAAATAATCAAGAAACTACAGAGTCTGATAGGAGGTGCAGGTGAGTTTGGAAAGTGCTTGCTAGTTCTTATCTCCAGACTTATGATACTTCTGCCAAAATGAGGATGTTAAAAGGGATAGTGGTCAAGATGTGACGGATCAGTGGAAAGTTTAACAAGTCTTGCAGAGAGGGCAGGGGGGCATCAGTGATTCCTTCACATCCATTACAGTCCGCTCCTGCGACGCCCTAAACCACTCGGTGATGGAGAAGAAATGGTGAATAATGGCTGGATCAACAGCTCCTCTAACAAACAGGGTGATGGTGGCAGAGGAGTTAAGTGCCTGCCCTGTAACCTGAGGGTTGCAGGTTTGCGTCCCATCTGTTGCAGTCATTGTGTCCTTGGGCAAGACACTTCACCCACCATCCCTGCTGGAGGTGGTTGGAGGGACTGGTGCAGCCTTGCCTCTGTAAGTGCACACCAGGGCAGCTGTGGCTACAGTGTAGCTTATCACCACCAGTGTGACAAATGACAGGTTAGTTGTAAAGCACCTTGGGGGGTTGTAGAACCCTCGAAGACCCTATATAAATACAGGCCATTTACCATTTACCAGACTTCTTCAGTCCTCTACTGGGCCTTTTTAAGGATGGAGAGCAGTATTTTCTCCTAGGTCATGAGAAATGGTCTTACACAATCATTTCCTCCACAGGTAACACAGGACAGGTGGATATGATGACCATGAGCGGTGTTAGGTTACATCTCCTGAAAACTCTAGGTCTAAATGTGTTCAGACCACCAAAACACCAGCCCTTTACCTCCCTTCCCCATTAACGATCGGCCCTTTTGCACTAGCGCTGACTCAGCGTGGCTCGGTGCAGTTCAAAGGTTTTTCCACCAGAAACCTTTTTTAGAACATTGTGGTTCCAAGCGTGCCAAAAATGCGTTGTCAGAGGATTGTTGGTCAACGACTGGCTAGGATGGAGTCACCAGCTCTCTCCTGTACGTCTCCAGAGTGTTTCACCTTTCTGCAGTGTCATAGATCGCCTCATGCTATGTTTCATACTCTGGGGGCTGCCGGCTATGAGGAGACTAGAGCTGTTTCTCAGTTGCAAAGGAAAACCACCCGAACTGAGTAGAGTCGAGCTGCATTGAGTAGGACCTAGTGACACCATCTGGAACTAAATGGATGGTGGAGCATTTGAAATGAGAAACATCATCAAAAACCTCCAGGGTTTAGTCAGAATTAGGAGTGAAAGCTGATCTTTTGTTGGAAATTAGTCTCACTCTAGATCTGATGTCAAATCCAAGTCCAAAAGTATTGTGATGTGTGTTTTTACAGGCGGGTTAAGACGTACCTGAATGCTTTGATTTAGTGAGGTGTCCCAGTACACTGTAGTGTGTGCATTCTATTGCAGAAAGGCAAGAATCTGATCAAAAAGGCTTTTCACAGTGGTCAGCATTTACTGGTTTAATACATACAGGTGAGAGTAAGACTAGATCTAATGTTATAATCCACTCAGACATTTGTTGAATCCATTTTGATTCATTCACTCATTTATTTACTTATTTATTATTTATTTATTAGAGGTTCCCTAACCAGCAAGTTGTAGTTGTTTCTCTACTCCAACACACCTGATTCAACAGTTGAATCACCTGTTCAGCAGTCATAAAGCGTGTTAATCACTAACTAAAATCAGGCGCGTGGAAGCAGAGAAACCTCAAAACTTTAGAGATGTCTCTGCTTCCACGCACCTGTTCCACTGCATCTGGACCCAAACACACATGTTTGGCTAAATGAGCTCATAACCAAGTGAATACATGTGAAAGTGTCTCTAAACTCTAGAATGTAATCTGTCACCTGATTGTACTCAGTAGGTGATTAACAGGGTTCTGCAGAGCTTGGTGGGCTGCTAAACAGGTGATTCGATCATTGAATCAGGTGTGTTAATCAGTGGCGACCGGTGACTTTTTTTTTGGGTGGGGCGCTAACCACATATCACCACTAGGGGACGCAAAATTACCATTGATTCTTAAGCATCAGCGTCACACAACTGACGGTCACAGTAGCGCTTCCGGCAACAAAGTTGTTCAAAAGCTTTTTGAATATATTAAGCATCTTTTTGACAAAAACATTCATCCATTCACCCATATATTACACAAACTGCACACACGCTTAAGGGGAGTAGGCTAAATCTAATCAATAGAATCCACTTTCTACAAACAGAACACCCATAAGCTGTAAATAAACGTGAGGCCGTAAAATAGACGCTACACGTATCCAGAAAAACACACAGTGACACAACGCAAGATATTCACAGAAGCAGCCGGCGTTTAGATTAAAGCCCAGACTCACAAACAAGAAGTACCACTTAGTTCAAACCGTATGGAGCGGTGCTAGCCGCTAACGAGGCAGCATGCTGTTTCCTGAAGCCAAAAGCTAAATGAGGCTTACCTGCAGGTTATGGCCATAATCCGTGTGGTGTAGTAAAAATAATCCACTTGGTTCGTGAAATTCTACATCCCAACGTAAAAGCTTAGCTGATCAGACTGTTTGCTGGCATTGTCTTGCCAAAGACTATATAAGAGTTTTGCCCGCCCGCATTCATCATTTTCCTGTTTACGTGGATTCTCTCCCTGTGATTGGTTAACACAAAAGCCAGCCAGCTGAAAAAAACTCAACAACAAGCAATTCGATTGGCTCAGGTTTCACACATTGGAACCTACTAGTAGCGTTTGGNNNNTTGCCTATTCAGGCATTGAGGATGTTCAAGTGGACACAAACGTTTTATAATAATAAGAAAGAAGACGTGATGTCAGGTTAAAGCCTCAAAAAACAGAATATGTGGAATTTTGAGAGTTTTCCGTTAAAAGGCGACTAGACTTTTCTGTTTGTTGAAGATGTGCTGCTTCTTTGCAGAGGAACTTCCTCACACACACCATACACACCCACACACACACACACACACACACACACACACACACACACACACACACACACACACACACACACACACACACACACACACACACACACACACACACACACACACACACACGCGCGCACACACACACACACGCGCGCACACACACACACACGCGCGCGCGCGCACACACACACACACACAGCAGTAAGGCGGCACATTGTAGACACTTTAAACTTCAGGGATATTTAAGACAAAAAGAAAAGAACAACATAAAAATCACCAGAAGCAAGTAAAATGTTCAAGTAGAAGAAAAAAAGGAGATTATTGATGAGCTTATTAAATTGATTAAGTTCTTCAGAAGCCATGAGAGTGTACAGTTTTAAAACCTTGCCTTCTTTTATATTCATACACAGCTTTTTTCTTTTCCAATAGAAGAGCTGCGTTTTAAAAGCCTTGGTAAGGCTTAGACTCAATATTTGCTCTTTAAAATGGATTTTCGTTACACTCTTCTATATACACACACACGCACACACACACACACACACACACACACACACACACACACACACACACACACACACACACACACACACACACACACACACACACACATTTTTATGCAAACTAAATAAAACTAAGCTNTACGTCAGGTTTTGAAGCAATTAACTTTATTTGTCACTGATGATTTCACAATTATAGCAAAGATGGCTAAAAGGTTGGACAACAAAAAAATATTCAGTGGAAGTAGTGTGTTGCTGCCGTGACAAATTGGCACAGATGGAGCCACACTGTGCCAGCCTGTGGAAAGTTTTCCCCTCAGGGCGGGGTGAACAACCTGACCAATCAGCGATCTCCTCCCCCTGGTCTGAGCAGAATTCACCCGGTGAGGCGGCGACGATCGCTAAAAGATGCGACCAACCGCTCTCCTATTCTTTCTCGTTGTGGACGGTTTGGGGACCCACTGCACATGCGCCAGTTAGCCCATATTAAGTCAATGGTAAAGATTGCTGCGCCCGCGAGAGGACACGTGACAAGTACGTCGACGATTCGGCCGTGTTAAAAGTAAAAAAAAACATTATTAAACACAGATTACACACAGCACTTAGTCCATATGGTGTGTATAGATCGTTAAGTTCACTTTTTATGTTTTTTTAAATATATTTTGTGATTCCTATCTTCTTCTTCTCCTTCCTGTGAGTGGTGGGGCGGCGCCCTAGCGCCCCCTATGGACGAGCCGCAACTGGTGTTAATACCCAATGAAGAAGAAGAAGAAGAAGAAGAAGAAGAAGAAGAAGAAGAAGAAGAAGAAGAAGAAGAAGAAGAAGAAGAAGAAGAAGAAGAAGAAGAATCAGGTGTGTTGCAGCAGCTAAACAACTAAAACATGCTGGATGTGGCTCTCGAAGACCATGGTTGCCTACCCTGGACTCCTTGTCAGTCTTCGTACATATTTTTGATCAAACTTTAACTTTTCTGATTCTCCAACACAACACACATGCAGGGTCACCAATCCTGGAATCTGTCATTTTCTGAGACAAAAATCTCCAAAAATGTTGTTGACTCTTGAATACTTTAGTCGCTGCATGATGAAATGTTTACAGGTTCTGCTGCTCCATTGCTCAGGGTCTCCTAACACGATGCAATGATATAAAAATGATATGCATCTTACTGCTTTTGAGTGTTTTAGCAAAATGTAAACTAGCATTAAAATGTCCACATCCTTTTATTCTCACAGCCGATTTATCAGTTGTTCTGACATTTCATAGCTCTTGCTGATGATCAGTTCTGTTTATTTGTTGTGCAATAGTTGTTGACAAGAATGGCAAAACAGAGAAAGACCCTCAAAGGCATAATAATAAAACTGCAATTGCCTATTCAGGCATTGAGGATGTTCAAGTGGACACAAACGTTTTATAATAATAAGAAAGAAGACGTGATGTCAGGTTAAAGCCTCAAAAAACAGAATATGTGGAATTTTGAGAGTTTTCCGTTAAAAGGCGACTAGACTTTTCTGTTTGTTGAAGATGTGCTGCTTCTTTGCAGAGGAACTTCCTCACACACACACACACACACACACACACACACACACACACACACACACACACACACACACACACACACACACACACACACATTTTTATGCAAACTAAATAAAACTAAGCTCTTCTGCTTTAACCATCTATGTATTGTACCTGGAATTCATAGCGGTGAATATTTTACTTGGGAGGTCAAAACAGTATATTTAAAGAGAATCTAATACTTTCTTCTGCTCTGAGGCACAGACAGACTGTTAGAAATGTCTAATTCATAGATGAGGTTTTTGTTCTTTTTACTTTTTGTGCCGTCATGTCGTTCACATAACGACTGCAGAGTGCCAGTTTGGCACAACATTTAAACAATTACCTTCTCTACAAGAGCAGGCTGAGCCTTTTGGAGGGCAGGAGCTAAAAAGTTCTGTTTCAGGTGATAAGGGGCAATACAAGAAATAAATTAAAAAATCTATTTATATTTAGAGATTTATTTATTTATTTTTTACAAATTTTAGGCAGACATCCAAAAGTATGGAAGCCCATTCCTGCCACTCAGATAAAAAAATTATTATCTCATAATTATGACGTAGCTATCTCATAATTGTGAGATACTATCTCATAATAATAAGATAGCTAAGACATAATTATGAGATCCTATCTCATAATTATAACTTAGCCAACTCATTATGTCATAATTATGCAATACTAAGTCATAATTATGAGATAATAATTTTTTTCTTTCTGAGTGGCGGGAATGTGCTTCCATACGAAGTCACAAATTTCTAAACGATGGTTAAACAAAGGGTTGTCAAATAGAAAAGGATGAATTTTCAACTCCAGGATGGGAATGAGTCACTGTCGATGTCAGAGGAGTTAAAGTGTCTTCAGATCTGGTCCAAGACTGAGCGAAGCCTGAAGGATGAGACTGAATATTGGGTCAGCATCTGCAGCGGTTGATGCTGAACTCATGTGGTGAAGAAAACGGTCCATTTACCAATAAGGCAACATTCCAGCGCTCATCTGCAACTGTAAGTTGTAGTTAGATCATGAACACAAGCAGCTATTAGATGTGGCCTGGATTATTCAGTGTACATCATTGATGTTACCCTCTGCAGGTCCGGCAGCGATCGCGTGAAAAGTGCCGTAGCAATCACTATCGACCTATAAGTGATTGAGCTAGCTAAAAGTCAAGAAATGGCAAAATGGCGGTCTGTGATGTTTTTTTTTTCATATTCTGGGTGCTTTGATTTCCTCTGCAGACCTTCATTCTGTCCTTAAATCACATTGAGACCACATTTCACATTTCATCTCTACTCTCCTCTCAATAATAACAATTCCAATTTTTTGTTGTTTAGATTGCCCAGTTGAAGTTATTGTTCTCTCTTTTTGCTATTTGTTACGGACATTTTTTTTAATTGATTCTTAAATATTTTGCAGCCTTTTTCCTTTGAGCCTTTATTCGGTCCTTTTTGTTTGTCACCTGCCTAAACTATAAAATACATTTTTGACCATATACTCTTATCATTTCAGTGCCTTTATACATAATAACAATGACTTTTGTCACCTGGTACTGACCAATAAAAATCTTCTGTTCAACTCCAGAATTCCTGCTTGTGAAGATTTAAGGTGTTTATGTTTATGACAATAAGAAGGAAATAGCTGGTAACTTTTTAATTTTTTATTACGTTCACATAAAGAACAACCAGATATCCTTCTCAGGTAATAAAAGCTGTGTGTATCCCTTAAAGGGACAGGTCAACAACTTGGCTAAGCAGATTTTAGTCCATAATCTTTCTGAAGTAAACATTAAATTTAAAGCCCTGTTGTGTAAAAATATTCGACTCCCTAGCGCCACACAGGTCAGAGTAGGTGCAGCTACAGTAGCCCACATGCATCAAAAAGAAGTTTTGTGTCAAAGCACATACGCAAAACGTGGAGCATTATACTGTATCTTGTTTTTCCCTAAACAGCTATGGTATGTCAATATAGCGCATGACTATGGAGTGTCGACCACAATTTATGTAAATAAAAATGTAAAGTTTCAAGCTAATAGGAATATTTAGAATAGACTCTGGTGAGAATTAATAATGATTCACAGAATTTGATAGTAAACAAGTAAAAATATTACACAGTGTGGCTTTAACTGCGTAAAAACCTCCTAAACTCAAAATATTCTAAAATTCGTTGAGAAGTTTGAACAAAAGGTTAAACTTTATTTCCTCACATGATTTTTATAAAATTTAATTATTTTCACGTGTTATAAATTTGCAATATATTGAAACTGTTGTTTCCTCAAAAGCATAAAATAAAATAAATATTTTTAACAACAATCCACATGATTATCTGGTGGCATTTCAAGGCTTCATTGATGTTGTTCAGCTTTCAAAGTAACATGTTAGTCAGGATCTGCTTCTGCAGCCTCTTGTGTCTCGTCTTCCCTCGTTAAGTGTTGATGTGACTCACCTGCCCCTCGTTACCCACCTGTTTCCCTGATTGTCCTCGTGTATTTAAACCCTCTGTTTGTGCTTGTCTGTGTCAGATCCTTGTCTTGTTTTCCTGTCATCCTACTTGCTGTTATTTAAATAAAACAGCTTTTTTTTTTTACCTGCCACCCACTTCCTGTGCCTGCTCACCTGCATTTGGGTCCAAACCAAACACCACCACTTCCTGACAATTTTGGCCCAGTATTACGATTCCAGGAATGAATAATTCCAAGAATCTGTAAAATAAAAGGGCTGCAAGCTGAATTAGAAGTTTTATTGTTTTAAACAGTCCTGTTTCACCAGCATGTTCGGCTATCCTTAAAAAATATCAGGTTTGGTTTATCAAAACTTACTCTTGTGGTTAAAGAAACTCTTGTTTTGGCTTGTTTTTATCATCCCCTAGTGTTCGTTAGCAAAAGTAAAACTCCTCTCCTTGCTTTTGTCTTTTTAACACCTTAATCTAACTGCTGAAATGTCTCCTCAGCCTTCATTAGTGTCTACAGGAGCGGTTCATCGCTAAATCAAACAAATCAGCTGTGTTCATGATCTAAAACAGGGGTCACCAACTCCAGTCGTGGAGGACTAGCATCCTGCATGTTAGCTGTTTCTTTGCTCCTACACACCTGATTAAAATGAATGAGTAATTAACAGGCCTGTGCAGAGTTAAACGTGGTAAGGAAAGGATTAAATGAATCCATTCAGGTGTGTCAGAGCAGGAAACAGAAAACTAACAGGGTGGTAGCTCTCGAGGCCTGGAGTTGGTGACTCCTGATCTAAAACATGCAGGAGACATCCTGGAAGCAGACTGCAGCACCAGGTATGTCAGCTCCTTTTTCTAAGTCCAACAGGTGGCAGCCCGCCACTCTGAAGTTGCAAGTGTGGTATTCTGGCCACAGAGGGTGGTGGGGTCTGAGTGACTTTTCATTAACCCTGTAAAGGGTCATTTTAGCACATACTGGCTCAAGAAAATGATTTAAAAATATGAAAAAGTTGCATAATATGGCTTTAAATGCAACCTCATTTAAATTTGGACATTTAAGGTGTTGATGTTTCTCTTATTTGCTTCAATATTCATATTATTTTTTCTTTTTCCACTTCTGTATATTTCTCCACACCATGCGGAAGTATAGATGAATGATTTATCTTTTGTTTCCATTTGAGGACAACCAGAGGCCTCCTTTAGCCCTGGGGCCGTATTTTGCATTGCACCCTCTCGGCGTGTGAGCAATGCAAAAATAAATCCTCTGGGGTTAAAATGTGTTTCTCCAGTAGAAACAGAGAACAGAAACATTCTAGATTTGTGTTTTTCTGTCATATTTGGTCATTTTACCCAAAAATGTTCAAACGCCACCTGTTGGATTTCTGGGACAGATCAGTGGAGATGATTTGCATCTTTGTAAAATTTCCCAGTTTATGTTCTAAATTTGTTGAGATTAATGGGAAAACCATTCCCAGTTTAGGGTCTGCTGTTTGTGCAGAATGTAGAAGAATTCCTGATGAGGAGGAAGAAAATCATTTTGACTACAAAATCATCTCTTAAAAAGATAAATATTGATCAAGAATAAAGTCAGAGATGATGATAAATAATCCACCACATTTCAAACTAATGCGACAACCTAAATACACAATAAATTCATTCTGTACAAATTCATCAGATTTATTTTTGTCAATAGCAGCAAAATAGAATTTTTACTTCAAACACATAAATATCTGAATCTCACTTCACTCTTTATTCTCCGTCCTTCGCTCACAGCTCATGAGATGTGAAAGGACATTTTGATCACATCACCATTTTGGTCTGATCATCTTTGTTCAGAAAACAAACTCAGTCGATCAAATTATTTCATGAAGACATCTATTTCTATCTTCTGCTGCAAGAATTTAGATTTAAGAGTTTAAATTTTGGTGGTTAAGTGTGTTTTTACCCTGAGAGAGAGAGAGTATGTGTGTGTGTGTGTGTGTTATATTCTGACACTAACTGGTCAGATGGGATATCTGTTTCCAACTTTGCAGCAAGGTTAACCATTTGCATTCCAGTCAACCCAGAAGGTGAAACTGTAAAAATGAGAATCTGGTACAAAAGTCCATTTATGTCAGTAATCCAGCTTAGACTGAGAGACCATCTAAAGGATCAGGAAGCTTTTGCAGGTGTTCTGGATTCATCAGCTGATTAGAGTGTGACACTTTGAGTCTAGGATATTGAACCTTTTCACAATATTCTGATTGTCTGAGACTTTGAATGTGGGGTTTTCATCAGCTGTAAACCATACTTAACACAATTAACAAATAAAGGCTGAAATATCTGACTTTGCATTAAATGAGTCTGTCCCATAGATTAGTTTCACCTTTTAAGTTGAATTACTGAAAAAATGAACTCTTGCACCACGTTCTAATTTTTTTAGGTTACACCTGCATTTGTTAGCAAAATATCCCATGAACAACTGGACAGGTGTTAATTAAATCATCAGACAGTCTTGTTTTTAGTGCACATCTAAAACTGATAGATGTAACTATCAGCTAAGTGACAATAACAAATACAAATTTTATACCTTATTCAGTTATGCTGCTAAAATGTTTGGTGTAACTTCACAGTTACTGACTACTTTACCTCCCGCTTGATGAGGCACCTTTTCAGAGTCACGGGGAAGATGGTCAAAACAAAATCACACCAGCAGAAAGATCTGAGATGAAGAGAAAAGTGGTGGGCATGCAAAGCTGCTGAACTAATAATAATAAAAATATATATCTGAAAGCGGAATGGGCTTCCATAGAAAGCTATTCTTTATAAGAGCAAATGCTCAAAGCATTATGCTAAGGTAAAGAACTGACCCATAGGGTTTACACAATGAGCTGCTGAGGTGAAATACACGTGCACATGCACATATGCATGCATGCACACACACACACACACACACACACACACACACACACACACGTTAAGCTGATTAGGACACTTGCTTTACCTCAGCTAAACTCTGTTTGCAAATGTAGAATAAATTCTGAAAACCAGCATTTTACTATTTAAACAGGAGCATCATTTTCTACATACTGAGCAACGTGTGTGTATGTGTGTGTGTGTGTGTGTGTGTGTGTGTGTGTGTGTGTGTGCATGCGTGCATGCTTGTGTGCACAAGAGATTTAGTTGCATGATGCTGACAACATTTAGGAATGATGCATCTTTTCTGCTCCATTTGTGAGAGCTGTCAAACACTCCTGGGCTTACACTAAGACACAGTTACAGGAATCTAAATAGCTCATTTTTTTTCCTCACCAGGGAGGGGAGTTTCAAAATACGGACACCAAGACACAATCGCATTAAAAAAATCAACTCTCATTTTCAGTTGATGCATTATTTAACCCCCATTTCTGCCCTAAAGGCGCAGCTTTAAACGTGATACTAAGGCGTTGCAGCACTTCAGCCGCTGTAGGTGTGTCTGCTGTTTCAGTCTGATTAGCATGCCTGCCATGAATGCCAGATTATGCTGTGGACTCTCTGAAAGCTGCTTCCTCCATAACCCAAGCACTTTCTTAATGCCACATCTAAATGTCTCCCCCCAATAAAAAGGTATGATTCATTTTTCCCCCGTTTTTGTGGAGTGAATCCAAAAGCGTGCATTTGCAGTCCTCTCTCCATCAGCCACTTTTTCTCTTTGATCTTTTATTCACATAATAAAGTGTTTGTATAACCCGTCTGTTCATTCTACATTTCAATATATGATGTGACCTTTGAAGTTTGGTGAGCGGCAGCGGAGTCGCTACTGCGAGCAGCTGTTATTAATGAGATGGAAACTTTAAATATTCTTAATTACTCAGTTTAACATCAAATACACATGTATACTTTTTATTTATTTCCAAGTGTGATTGCATTTGTTTCCATAATGAGAACAAAAAAACCTCCCAGGCTTCTCGAAAATATATTTACACCATCTTCTGTTTTTGTCGCACTTAAATGTTTCAGATCAGCAATCAAAGATAACCTGAAAACAAAATGACATTTTTTATTTATTTAGGGAAAACAGGCTTCCAGACCAGCTGCGTGTTGGATTTACTCGGGTTATCTTAGTCTGGAGTTTGTTTGCTGATCTCTAACATTTAAGTGTGATGGAGATGTAAAGCCAGAGGAGAAGGGGGAATATTTTCTCCAACACTTTATCACTATACTGTTGCTTTCCCCTACCTGACTCTCTCCCTTCCTTCACCCTTCCCTTGCCCTCCACCCTTCCTTGTCACTTCCTCCTGCCCTTCAATTCACATCTGTTTTCTGTCTGGCACCTTTATTTTTGCCATCATCCTCCAATCAGTTCTCTTATTCCCTTGTTTTCCCTCAGCTCCTTCTTCTTTTATCTCTAAAAAACCCTCTCCTCTGTCTCGCCGCACTATTTCAGACTTTTCTCAGAAGATAAAAAGGTTTAGGAATATTTAATGTCAAATGAGTGAACAAAGCATGTGAGCATCCACACAAGGCAGCTTAGATCTGACTGGAATGAAATAATAAAAAAAAACTTAATGAAGAAAAGGCGTCAGAAACCGGCGCATAACAATGAGGTAAGACTCAAACTGTGTACACTCAGGTGTACGAACGATGTCACATATCAAAATATTGTGTAATTCATATTTCACGAAGCTTCCCTTGGACTAAAAATGGATCAAAAACTGGTTTTGATGTTCTTCATGTCACTTTTTATCCACATTTATTCAGACTGAACAATTTACCGTGACTCGTAGCTCCGAGTGTCGCCCTGAGCTAGAGATGCTTACGCCGTGCTGAAGATGATCTCGCCAGGCACGTCAGGGAAACTGTCAATGCAAATTTCTGTCATTTCAACAGCATGTAAGCTGCTGCACAATGAGGCGTAAAGGTGTGCTTTTGTTTAATTGAAAGCTCGACATGACAACGCAAAACTGGATACGTGCAAAACAGGAAAAAGGATGTTTGCATTTTAAATCCCACTTCAGTGTTTCACTTTTCAGGTATTCCTTTATTCCCAGTCACTGGAGTGGGAGGTTAGCTCATAGGGCCAGAAACACCAGACTTTTTTTAGAGTCGAAAGGTCAAAAGTTTTATTTGAGACATTCTAACTGCCTATGTCACACATAAGCGCAGATTTTATCTCTACTTATTTGCATTAACTTCCTACTTGAGTTTTATGAAGCAGAACTGAGATGTGTGTGTGTGTGTGTGTGGGTGTGAGGCCACGTTCAACAGTGGAAGTGGAGCCTACTAATCCGACCCCGCTGCTTACTCTATTAACGCCCCACCAGCTGCACTTTGCCCCAGCACTCGGAAAGAAATAAACACACACAAAACACAACTCAGGCGTGAAGATATCCTCTTAGATGCCAAAGCATGTACCATCGCAGCACATGTTCATGGAAACAGACACACCCTGTGGGACAAAAGTGTACGATACACACAAATAATCTGACACTTTTATTTACACTTGCACATGCATTCATGAATACCATCTGACTGTGCGCGATGCGTACGCACAAAGACAGCTGCAGAACACGCAAGGCCTCTGGGCAGACTTTTGGTTGGTGAGCAGAACACAGAAACTTTCCCAGGCGTCAGTCCTTTTGCTAATCAGAACATGCTGCCCAGACTCACAAGTGCGACCTTCTAGAACCCTGAGGGACAAATCAGAGGAGGCGCAGCGGCTGCAACAGTTTGACTGGCTGTTTAGTGACTTGGCAGATATTTTGGCCGGTTAGCTGACCAGTTCTGGTCATGCTGCTGCAGAGGTCAGTGGGTAACGGTGCATTAAACAGACGGATAGCTTCTCTGTATGAGTTAAATCATGTTTGCACAAATACCAGTCCACGCTTGCACACGTGCATTCTTTGTGCAATTGCATGTACATGTGGCTAATTTGGCATGTATGAACAATCAATAGAGACAAGGACTCAAACAACAGGGAGGAGGCTGTCCCGCTGCTCATCAGACATCAAGCGAGAGGTGGCGAGAGGCATCGATATGGCCAAAGCTCACTCTCCTGGGCCCACCTGTCGATTACACTGGTGAAGACAAGCTGCTTGTGCCTCAATCCATCCTCTGCAGCTTCCTGTGGGCCTGTAGACACCTGAAGAATTCTGATACCAGCAGGGAATAAGGGACCTCCTGCACACACAGCCACACACACACACACACCGGTTTGCCTCTGCTGCATTATCCATTGTGATAAACAACTCTTCAGAGGGATACAAATGTATTGCCCATGTGGCAGCAACTCCGTTCATGTGAGCTGAACGGGATAGACTATTATCAAGGTGTTCTCAGAAACATGTAACATTTAATTTACACAAAGCTCCTCTGTGGGTTTGATTCACTTGGCAAAGATTTTATAAACGCTAAAGCACATTACTGAAAACATCAGTTTATGTGGGCACAGATTACTCACTAAACGCGAACAATTGCATGTTTGTTTGCTGTGATTTAATTGTTTTATCAAATAGGAGTTTCTGAAAATCTGTTAAAGTGTGATAATTCAAGAGCATTCTGCTGATTTGTGGATTAAATCAGATTCAAGATGTTTTGAAAGTTTATTCTTTCAATCAATTGATGGTTATTTATGGAGCAATTCACACAGCCACAAAGGTGACCAGAGTGGGCAGCCACCCGATGACCTAGGGCTTAAAGCCTGACAGTAAAGGAACGTTTTTAAATCCACTTTTAAACTGTGGTGGTGTGGGTCAGGGGGCAGTTTGGGTGATGATGGTTTATACATTATTTTTTATTTAAAAATATATTTAAAACTCATTCCACTCAAATGTCTGTGCAGAAGAATACAGGTTAAAGTTAAAATGAATCAAACGTTTAAAATCTATTTTTAAAAATCAATCATAGTTGAGATTAAAAACTTTACATTCTAAAGTTAAAAATAATCAGAATAAGGATAAAAATCCTTAAAAAAACAAACAAAACCTATAAATTACAACAAAAGTGTGCTAAACAGCCAAGTTAGATCAATAGATGTTTCATTTTGACTTAATGACATCACAGCCACCTGCCCTGCAGTCACACCTGTGTTTGCCCAGCCTTCAGTCAGATCTTCATGCCTAACCCTAACCCTGCTCCGCTTCTTCTACCTCCGGTTTCTGGCTCCTCTCCTCCGCCGAATGATGACGCGTCGCCGGGTTGTGCTTCAGCACCACGGACAGCTCCCAGGCCGCTCTCAGCGCTTCTTCCGCCTCTTCCAAACTAATTTACAGCTTTCTGGATGAACTCCTCTTGCTGACTTAACGCTAATAAATCCTGCTAATAGAGCACAACGTATTGATTACTATGAAGGTCATATCAACCGCAATTAATACATGCGCAGTATTCAAACCCAGAGCTGATGCGCCTAATTGATTTAAACCTCATGATATCCGAGCCGCTGCATCAGAAGCGCAGGTTTTATTTATTTATTTATATTTCTAATCCAGACTGAGTTCATCCAAATATCCGCGCGCCACGAAGATTATGAGCCACAGAATAACCAGAAGACCCCCCCCCCCCCCCCCCCCCCCCCAGGCCTCCCGGTGCGCTTTCAAAGTAAGGATGACTCCTCCGAAGCTAGGTGGCAGAAGAGCCACACTGCAGCTCTGCGCCGTCATCACTCCATCTTTGCATTGCAAATGGCCCAACCCGATCACTCCCAATAACGGAGCCGCTCCATCTCTGAAATGAAAATCAGAGTTATGGTGGGATTGCCAGCGAGGCGGATTTTCTTTCATCAGCTTTCGGGACGGGATGCTGCCTGTCT
>SSNS01000010.1:3254260-3303631 GCA_006937985.1 Aphyosemion australe | reverse complement strand
CCCCACACACACACACACACCGTGAGTAATTCCCATGTCTGTCATTTGGGGGTGGATGTGCAGCATAACAGCGCTGAGACAAGAATGAGTTGACTGGAGCAGAGTCGGTGCTGTTTCATCACCACCCACATTGAGGCAATGTCAAACCTTGAGGCCATTGCCAATCCTCCTAGTTCTGTTACTTATTAGGGAGGCAGCCGGCCGGGAATTGGCTAGTGAGAGAAGGGGGAGACGGAGGAGGAGGCCTTGGTCCCCTTTTTTTGGAGAAGACTGGAGGAAACAGAGGGGAGGTGTTGCTCCTCTGCTCTGAAGGTTGACACAATGTTTGCAGAGGTAAATAAAAGAAGGATATATAGATTAAATCAGTTCAGTGACTCACTTTTTTATGTTCTCATGAAAACAAAACCAAGAAAGTCTTATTTGACTATAGAGACCGGGTCAGGATCTCTATCTCTATCTCCAGTATAAACTGGTGGGCTGGCCCTCGCTTCACACCCGGCGCCTCCATCATTGGGTTCTCTTCATATACAAGACAATCCTGGGAAAGACACCTCTCTACCTTTCATCTCTTCTTCATGCCACTCATAACACTTACCAAACTAGATCAAGTAACATTATAAAGTTTAACACCCCCCCAACATCTACCACCTTTGGACGTAATGCCTTTCATTTTGCAGCAGCACACGACTGGAATACATTCCAGAACACCCTCAAACTCACATCCTTCATCCCAATCTCCAAATTCAAGCAGACCATCCAAAATACAATAGTTGACTGTTGTTCATGCTGACAATCTGGATACTACATATATAAGCTCTTTTATTTATTTATTTTTTAATATTTTATACTTACTTTTTTTAATGTAAATGTTTGTGCTATGTTTTATATTGTATGCATTCACTGTTTTACTTATTTATGCAGCCTGTTGGCCAGGTCATGTTTGTAAATGAGAAGTGGTTCTCAAACAGTTCACCTGGATAAATAAAGGTTAAATAAAAAAAAAAAAAAAAAAAAATGCACAGATTCTACTGGATTAAACTATAATGGTCTACAGATCATTTATCTACTTTAGTTGTGTCATCTGATCATGAACCAAATAGGCTTTAGATAAAACCTTATGTCATCATTTCCTACACTCTGACATTAAAGCTGCTATGGCAAATTTGGAAAACAAGTTAGTTTCAAACATTTTTTCATGCCTCTTAACAACGTTCTAACATATTATAACTATAAATATATTTTGGAGATTAAAAAATGAAAAAATGAATAAAGTACTTCTCTTGTATTTGTCTATAAACCTCCACAATAACATATTTCGGGCCAAAAGCAACTATTGGACCATCCGGTTGTCGGTCTCACTGAACCACCGCACTTCACTGGGTCCTCCACTCATTCCACACTTGTATTTATCAGCAGAACACCACTGGTGTGAGAGGTTCTCCACTCAATAACATCACAGAAGGAGAAACAGCCGGCTGCTACCACTTCAACTGTAGGACAAACTAACAGAGTCCCAAAATGAAAAACACCATTTGAAGTCACGGACAACAAAAGATGTTTAGACCTTAAAAACAGAGACTGGTGTTTAGCACCATCTCGTTTCCTCTTGAAATGTGGGTCTCAGGGAAGATTCCTGAGGGGAGGAGTGGGTGTTCCATGACCATGTTTGCGTTCAAACCCTAGCTTGTTCTTTAATCATCTTCTGTACGTTCATTCTGTGTATATCTGATATAATCTTTTTACTTTTCGTTCTTTTTAAAACACAGATAGGAGATCTTTTTACCTTTTTTTGCTGACGTTTCGATCATCACTGTGATCTGCTTCCTAGCTTGTTCTGTAGATTCGCTATAACAGCTTTAAACACTTGATGTCCTCTTGAGACCAAAACATATTTTTATCCTTGCATCTTTGAAACGTCTAGGTTTATTCCATACATTAATCACATCAGTAGATGTTTTTAAATAAAGGGCACTATTGCTGCACATTGCAGCTCATATAGTCACAGCTTTATGAGATGCTCTTAGACTTAGAATGTTTAGAGTCATGGCCAAGATTCCTGCATCTATTTGTTATTATCACCAATGAATAGGTGCTTGATTGAACCAGTTTTATTTGGGGCTTTTTTTTGCTGAACCAAGTTTTGGGTTCATGTCTGTGGACCTGAAAGCAGCACGAATGAGCTAGAACAGGGGTCCCCAATCCTGGTCCTGGAGGGCCGCTATCCAGCAGGTTTTGTGGTTTCTCTGCTCAAACACACTTGATTCAGTGGTTGAATCACCTGTGCAGCAGCTCATCAAGCTCTGCTGAAGCCTGCTAATCACTTGCTAATTGAAATCAGGTGTGTTGAAGCAGAGTTACAACTAAAACCTGCTGGATACCGGCCCTCCAGGACCAGGATTGGGGACCCCTGAGCTAGAAGTTCAGTAGAGAACAGAAGACATTAATGTCTCCAACATTACAGGGAACCATTAGCATAATGAAACATGTGTCTACTATTTGGTTAGAATAGAATAGACTTTATTGATCCCACAGTGGGGGAATTCACTTGTTAAGGCAACAAATACACTTAGAGATAAGGAAAATATAATACAGGTAAATACACAAAGTCAGTAGGCTATTATTGTAACCTTCAGCTAAAAGAGAATATTGAGGTTCCAAAAAGAAACAACATAAAGGACACAGACATACCAATGTACATCCGGTATTGAACACATACTGAAAATAGCACTGATGATGGCGTATACCAGAGTAATGCCAGTAACAGTTAAACTGTGGAGTTCTACACTCTTACTGCAGTGGAAATGAATGACCTACGGTAGCGTTCTGTTTCATGTCTCAGTCTGCCACTAAAGGAGCTGTCCATGGCCTCCAGTGGAATACAGTGGGTGGGACGGGTTTTCCAAGATGGAAGAGCGCTTCACCAACATCCTCCTTTCACACAACAGAATCCAGTGGGCACCCCAGAACCGAGCTAGCTTTCTTAACTAGCTTGTTCAGTCTCTTCCTGTCTCAGTCAGAGCTGCCTGCACCACAACAGACCACAGCAGAATGGATAACAGAGCCAACACCAGAATGGTAAAACAAGTTTAGGCAAGGCAGCTTTATTTATATAGCACATTTCATACACAGAGTTCAGCAGATGGGAATTAACTCTGAAGGACCTCAGCCTCCTCAGGAGGTGGAGGCGGCTTTGGCCCTTCTTATACAGAGCATCTGTGTTGTGGGACCAGTTCAGTTTACTGTTGAGGTGAACACCCAGGTACTTAAAGGTGTTCACCACCTCAATGTCTGCTCCCTGGATGTTTACTGGTGAATGAGGAGGAGTGTTTCTCTGGAAGTCAATCACCATTTCCTTTGTTTTACACACCTGGTCGTTCCCCTCAGACACACAGCCAACAATGGCAGAGTCATCAGAGATGACTGGTGTTGTAGGTGAAGTCAGAGGTGTAGAAGGTGAATAGAAAGGGAGAGAGCACCATACCCTGTGGAGCTCCAGTACTGCACACAACCACCTCAGACATGCAGTTACGCAACCTCACGTACTGTGGCCTGTTGGTGAGGTAGTTAATGGTCTATGCAGTCAGATGTCCGTCTATTCCTGCACCCCTCATCTTCTGCTGCAGCAAGGATGGCTGGATGGTGTTGAAGGCACTTGAGAAGTGAAAGAACATGATTCTCACAGTGCTTTTTTGCATCTCGAGGTGATTCAGCATCCGGTGCTGCAGGTAGATGAGGACATTTTCTACCCCCATGTTTGGTTTATATGCAAACTACAGTGGGTCTATCTCTGGGCTCACCATGGAGTGTAGATGGGTGAGGATGTGTCTCTCTATGGTCTTCATCAAGTGGGAGGTCAAGGTGACTAGTGTGTAGTAGTTTGGTTCCCTGGGATGTGATGTTTGGGGAACTGGAACCACACAGTTCCCCAAACATCAGGTTCCCCAAGCAGCAGGTCCCCATCTTCCACAGGATGGGGACCTGCTCCAGACGAAGGCTCAGGTTGAACATGTGTGTGACCACTCCAGAAAGCTGGTCACTCTCTGAGATTATTGTGATTACAAAGAATTTGATCCTCTTGAGTCCAAAAACAAAGAAAAGCAACTTTTGATCAAAATCTCCAAACTTTATTTTGATTATCACCTAAAATAAATAATAACATGCATTTTCTGGAAAATGTACAGAAACAGTTATCTGTTCTTCCTTTTCTCAGATTTACTCCTAGCCTCAGCATTGTGTCAGGAAGTTTTTTTTTTTTTACTTTTCCAATGAAAAGTCAGTAATTGCTGGTAATCAGGTGACTCCTGAACAGACTATAATCTGGTCACTAAACCACAGATGAAGACTTTATCTCAAAGTGATTATGTAAACAAGATGGAAGGGCTACTGAGGCTAATCTGGATTACAATGTGTGTAATTATACTCTATCTACAAGGAACGTAATACAGGACATTATTCCTCAGCCTCCGGTTCCCGATCTCCTCATGACCAGTTGTAAAATCAGATTTTGTTCACTGCTTGTATCACTTTATATCACCTAGAACAGTACCAGTTTGCGTTCCCTCACTGGCCTCCTGTCTGTGGTTTTAGACGTGGGCCAAGCTCTTAGGAGCTGCTGATGAGTCCCAGTGAAGGTCGGATATAGTTTACTGGCTCTGCTTAAGTCACTTACAATATAGGCAGTTCTCCTGGCGATGAGATATTGGCAATATCTTGTCTTCAGGAAGAAAAATAGCGAACAGTTTGTTGAGATTAAATGTAATAGGTTCACTGGAGGCTGCTTCCCGAGTCAAGGCCACGGATTCAAGGTGGACTGCATCTTACATCTCCGGAGACAGTTTTTTTCCTGACTGGATTAATCTCTCTCTGTTAAATCCCTACAGTGACATGCTCGCTACTAAAAATGTCTCCGTTTGTTTTAACTTGATCAAGCAGTGATTAAAATCAGTAAAAGCTGATATGGGAGAATTTTGCCGTCACATTCTACCTCAGATGTAGTGTTGAAACTACCTTTTCCAAGACGGAATACAAATTAGTTTTTGAGTGTGACTGAACTATTAAACCAATATCTGCAGGTATAACGAGGCAGCCTAAATAAAGAATAATGAAAACGAGCCCTTTGCAGATTTAAATCAAGTCCAGTTCTGGATTTCTAATTGCTTTTGATAAGTCCTCATTCCCACCATGTCTCTGTTTGATCCACAGATACTGTCGTTTGTTTCTGTCGCTGTTCACTGGATGTTTGATACGTAACCATAGAACAGGCAGAGCAGAGGAATTATCAGGAAAACAGTCAAGTTCACTTAGCTTCCAGAGCATAACTTCTCATCAGTAGGATAAAAGCGGATTCACCTGTGGCTCAAACTGGCTGTGGTTTGATCCCAGGCCCTGGTGGCCCACGTGCCCTTTGACACGGAACCCTGAGTGTTGCCTTCCAGGCGCCGTACAAACGGCAGCCCGCTGCTCCTCAAAGATGGGTCAAATGCAGAGAAATAATATCCCCAAAGGGATTATAAGGTACCAATTATCTTATTTCCCCCCACCCCAAACCTGTCACAAGTAAACAATTATTCACATTACAAAAAGCTGTAATGAACAGTTTCTATCTATTAATCTACTTTACGCATCAGTTGTACTGACCGCATCACTGTTATATATATATCTACAGTCTATGTGGTACCTGCTGTATCTACATACCCTATCTACTCATGGTATTACTCAAGCTGTCATATCTACTGTATCTGTTGTCTCTTCTCATTTTTAGTGGCATCTACTATATCTGTCAGTATCTATACTAAGTACACCACAGCTACTGCATCCATTGTCTCTGCTGGATTAATTGTAGCTTACATAACTAACTACTGTATTTATACTATATGTACCGTACCTATTCATCATATCTAGTGCATCTAGAGTGTCTATCATTTGTTTTGTACCTGCAGGATCTATTGCATCCATCTGTCATGTCTATAGTTATCTTTGTATGAATCTATTTTATCTATCGACCAGATCGTCGGTCATTCATTCTTAAATTCCCTATTCATGAGCAGGGTCACGGGAGCTGGTGTCCATCTCCAGAAATCACAGGGAAGGAGGTGGGGGACAGAATACCAGTCTATCACAGAGACATGGAACCAGTCACACACTCACTCACACCAAGGGGCAATTTAGATTCTGCAGTTTAAATAACATGCTGGGTTTGGCCTGTGGGACGAAATCGGAGTACCTGGAGAACACGCACACACACACACACACACGTGCATGCACACACACAGGGAGAACATATGACCTGTGAGAAGAAAGGCCACATTCGGGTTTTGAACCTGTGACCTTCATGCTGCGAGGCAACAATGCAGCTCTCTAGATCTATCACATCTGTCAATCTACCAGATCTATCAGCTCCATCTGTGAAATCTATCTACTGTATTCTATCTTTAGTCACTTTAACCATCTGTTGTCCCTCCAGTGAAAAAGACGAGTGTGTTAACCTGATTACAAATATCTCAAAGGGTGATAATTATATGATTAATAATTTATTTCACTTCCTAATATTTTATTTTGACAGAGCAACAGATTGTCTACACACCATCCTGCCGGCAGACAGAATCAGACAGAATTTATAGTTAAATCTGCTTCTGAGATGCAAAAGAATCAAAACGTTGGAAGAATGCAAGGGTTTATTTATTTATTTATTAGCACCAAATAGCTATTAGCTGATTTTGCTGTTTTGAACACTTCCTGGGTTCTTCTGTGGGAACGAAAGCCCGTTGTGCGGTGTTAAAGTGTGTTTTCAAGCGAGAAAACAGATTCAGACTTCTGCAGAAAAACTATTGATCGCCTGTTAACGTGATTTCAGGCCGCCGCGCCGGCCACAAGAGCCACGGCTCTAAAAGCACATTTTCATCCACCTTTGTCCGCTGCATTTAAGAAAAGGTGCAGCGTACATGTGTTTTATTAATAAACCGTTTAGGTTTGTGTTTCTGCTCTGGTGTCAGAACCTGCATGCTTCTGTTATTTTCCCACTGAAACCAGGTCTGAGTTTAGTCATAAGACCTGAAACAAGGATACTCACTGTCACAGGAAGGGTGAACACAAGTCCAACCACTATCATCTCACCGCAGAGAAAAAATTAATGTGACAGCAATTTCAGAACTGCACTTTCAGTCTAACCTGTGGAAATTGCGAGTACCGACAGCAGCAGCAGGTTAAAAGAGGGAGGAAAAAATGTTTTTTAACTTTTCCAGATGTCTTGCAAGACAACTGTTTACAATTTAAAAAAATAAACAACACATTGTGTATGCACATATTTGATCGTTTTATTTAATATTTTAGCCCTGCAAAATATTTGTGATTTAGTTTTGTGTTTTGGAGCATTTTAAGATGGTTACGACTAAAACTGTCAGATGCAAATTTATTTTAGTTTAATTTAAGACCAGTTGGTTTGGATCCAGTGGCGCCCCCAGAAAAGTTTCATAGGGGGGCCATGGGGAATTAGAAAATTTTGGGGTGGCACACCAAATTGATCCTCATGGTAACTCTGGGAACGTTTAGCCTGTGGTGATGTAATAAATGCTCCTTTATTCATTTTCATAAAAAAAAAATAAATAAACAATATGCGTCCAACACACATAAAATTTGAGAAAGACAATATTTTTTTGAAAAAACATTTGAAACAGTTATTTGATTTGTTGTTTCAATATTTATTTTAGGATTTTGAAACAGTTTAATTCACCTTTTTTTGACTAAAAAATCAAGAAAAACTACGGTGATTGAAACTTTTGTGTTGAAAATGGCGAGCAGCGGCGACATAAGCATTTTTAAAATTCTGATTATTTATTCATTAAACGTATATCTTTTATAAGGTTTTACATCTATTCATTAAATAAGATACATTTATGGTTTGTGTGAACATTAATATGACTTATTAAAGAACACTGGTCTTCCTTGGAGTGGCCAGTGGGGTGGCCATGGCCACCCCTGGCCACCCCTTGGGGGCGCCACTGTTTGGATCTGAGGACTTGTTGCCATGAAACTCTGAACATCTGTATCATTTTCACCTAAGTTTTCAGTTTAATCTGTTTGGTCTGAGCTGAAGTCACCATTTTGAGGGTATTTCTGTACTAAATTAAGAGTCTCATGCTTCTAGAATAATAGATTTCTAATGCAAAACAAGCATTTGTGGTCCCTGCTGCAACAATCATGTTCAACTGCTCAGAGGTTACGGCTGCTCAGGATGGTGAACACGGCTCCTGCCCTACCAAAATGAGAAATGCAGCACCATTTCTGCTAACACTGTAAAGTCTAATGAGCTCAGCCAGTTAAATCATGCTTCTGCAGTTCTGAAGCTGCAGGTTTGATCCTTGTTCAGGCCTTAGGGTTTCTCACAGATGGCTCTGGCTTTTTATTCTTGTGCTTTTTTAGTTGACAAAAGAGCAATTAAAAAAATAATCAAAACCATTTTATCTGGCAAGGATGTCCAGTGCCTGTCAGCGATGGTTCGTCTTGACCTTGATTCAGTCTTGATACGGAATTCAGTTTCTTTTATCGCCGTTTCTCGTTGAAGCAATAGAAACGCATAACTTCAGGGGGCAATATACCTTTTCCTCAAATAGGATGGTGCGTTTAAATATGCATTCTGTAAGTGAGTGCAAATCAAAGAGGGCAGAACCTGATACATGCAGATGGAATTTAAATTCTGTTGGAATATTTGAAGCAGTAGTTACCAGGAAGATCCAGCTTACCAGGTTGATCGTTCTCCTCTAGATTCCATGATTACTACTATTTTTCTTCTGACACTCTATGTCAGAAACATTCACCCTTCCTTTCATTTTTCACCTATAATCAAATATTGGGATGTGGAGGTAACAGGAGGGTTCTGGGTCTCCTCCCAGTGGGCCATTCCTGGAAAACCTCCAGAGGAAGGCTGCCAGGAGGCATCTACATATCCAAAATCTTTTCCTTTTTGGTTATAATCCATATTTTTAATCACAGGAGAGAGCTGGAGAGACCAAACAGTAAATCAAGATGTTTTTATTTTTATCTCAGCCTCTTTACAACAAAGGACTGGAGCAACTTGAGCACGGTTCACACGGCAGGATAATCGTGCCGATTTTTGACCCAATTCCGACAATCTTAAGGATGCTCCTGATCCGATAATCTTACCGTGTGTGGTGTGAAAGCACATTGAGACCAATCCAATCATAAATCCGGGCTTTTGAACATGTTTGCTTACTTTTGCCTGATTTTCAAGGACAAAGGAACGTGCGGCCTGTTGAATGTGACTTTTAGCCAATCAGGCGAGGTGACAGAAGCAAACTGCTCACGTTGGATCTTGTGATTTCCTGTCTAACCGGAAAATGCCCGTGTGTGAAATCGATTCGTGTGTAGCGTGTAGTATTTGGAGTTTTGCAACACACCACACACTGTTGGAGCAAAACTGGTATATCTGTAATTTTTCATCATTGTCCGACAATTTAAAACCTGCCGTGTGAACCGGGCCCTGATATTCTACCATTTCCCCTGAAAAAGAAGCTTAAACTTCCATCCTGTAGGGAATCATCCCGCCTCTTTCTGGTCATCAGAAACATCCAACAGAAACGTTAACTAGAAAGTCAGCAAAGAAAACCGTTTTAATTAGGATTGCATGTATTTAATGATATGAATACTGAGCTATGATTGCTGTTGAGACAAAGTTTTTAAAGCGTAGGAGCAAATGTGAGACAAAATATTCTACCAAACTGGATGCTTAAGGGCCGTAATGCATCTTTATCCATTATTTACTCCAGGTTACTGATGAGTCAAGCTCTGTTTTCACTTTCTAAACCGTTTAACCAAAGAGGTTACAAGTACAGCTGGGCGCGCACACACGAGCCAGAAACCAGCCAGCAAAGTTGCAGAAGATTCATGAGTAACTGCTGCCTGCAGGTGGAGAAAGTGTTAAATCTGCAGCAGCTGGTACTTTTTTGCATGGTTGATCTAAATCTGCAGAACTAAACTGCTGCCTCTGTTACTTTTCTGTTCCTGCAGGGCCAGGAGGTTGTGAGGAAATGGTCAAACAAATTAAGGAGAATATACACACCCAGCTAAGCATTAATAAGGCTGTTTGTGAGCCTGCAACTATGTTGCAGGCAAGTTTCATGAAGCACTTTTCAGCTGGAAGTAGATGTTTACCCAGAGAGTAAAGACTGTCGAATAATGTTTTAGCCTCTGCTGGTGTCTTCAGGTAGAAGAAGACAGATTGTTAGTTTTTTTTTTTTTTTTTCAGCGCTTCTTTCCTTTTCCCTTTTCGGGGAAAGTGAAGGGTTGATGTTTGTGTTTGTTTGGTAGATCGGAGGCTAGAGAGACAAGTATCCTATTAGAAGTGCGGTTGGCTCACACTTTTGTGTTGTACAGCAGCTCTCACCGTGGTGGTCTGGCACCGGGTGCAAAAGTTGCTACTTTGAGACGGTTACTGGTGTCTGGCCATAAAACACTGGATCTACTGGGAAGGAGCTGAAGCACCGGCAGCACACTGATTTGGGGAAACAGTTATTATACTTGGCTACCAGAATCACACAATCAGTGTGTGTGTGTGTGTGTGTGTTTGCTTATGTGCCAGCTGTGTTTAAGTGTGGCGATGTATTTGAATTTAGCATTTTTCACCTCAGTGGTTGGCAATTTAAAACCACCAAATGGAATATTTCTGAACCCGTTTTCCAAATTGCACCGACACACTCATGAGGTAATAGTCGTTCGCTAGAAAGCCTCTTTTCTGTTTTTGTTGTATGGAGCCCATTTCCCTTTCATCGAGCATGCAGACAAGCGTAGTAAGGGGCTGCGATTATACACATTCTATCAGAATGAATTGTGAGGGTGCAGCACAGCCATGCAGATAAAATCCTTTTCTATGGGGACATCACTTTAAGATTTCTGTCTACTAAAGCTCTCGCAGTCATTACCGGTGTGTTCCTGGTTGTTCCGGTGAAAAATTAGTTTCCCTTCCCGTTCCTGTTTTATGTCCACTGGCTCAGGGCACGGTACGTCAAAAATCTAAGGGGGAAATTCTTGTATTTATAAAAAAGAAAATTACAGACCTAACCTTGGAGTGAAGCGTGACTAGCCCTGATAGAACACACAGCTGCAAACATGAACCTTTACAATTTGATCTTTGGACTCTTTGCTCCAAATGAATTCTGCAAACTTCATCTGTAATTGTAATATATTAAGAGTAGCAATTCATGAGCAATAAAACATCTATTACTAATCTCTTGTTATTCACCTTTCAGGTTTGTACCACTTTCTGCAGCTTTGGAGCAACCCATCTAAATAGTACACTCTAATCCGGCTTTCCACTGGATGCATAAGCGGTGTCTAACGTTAAAGACGTGTTTTTCCCATGCGCTCCCTTCTCACCGGGAGCGTTTCAGATGCCAAATGGCAGCAAAAGCGTTCCACGCACAGCAAGTCCTGCGAGGTCACAAAATCACCAGAGAACTGCAAACCATGCCAGTTCACGCGATAAGTAAGGAGAAAGATGGCAGCATGTTTTTTTTCTTCTGTTTACACTGGCTGCTGAGGTTTCACAGGTAATGATGCACTTTTTTTACTAGTTAAGCAACAGCAAATCGGTACGTGTCTTTTATTTTGAAAGTTTCTGGATGTTTTACAATACTTTCGTGTTTGACTTCCTGTCAGGCCTGATCTGAATTGCGAAGTTTCACATGTTCTGGAAGTATAGACTCAATGTGTCCCGACAATTCTGGGACGCGCTTCACAACCAGTGGAAACACACGATCCACTAGAACGATGGCTAATAGCTATATTCTACGTTTCGTGGAAGTTTAGCCTAATTTACACTTCCCCGTCAGCTCGAGGAGCTTGTGGAGTCACGCACACTCATTGACGGAGATGTTTTCCCTTCAGACTTCTCTGTCACCTGGGGAGAGTTGCAAAGCAAGGGCGTAGCACTTTTCTTGGGCATCCTGCCACCATTACAGTCATGTATCCTGTCCACGGTAGTGTATTTACTACTGTGTTTACATTGTTTTAATGTGCTTTAAAGACTTTTTAACATGGATGAATTTGTCCCTCATTCTCCTCCACCTGATCAGCACCTCTAAACCCACGTTTCTCATCATTTCCATCCATGATTAAATCTTTATACTCCGTCAGACACAGATGAATATTTCCGTGAGGCGTTCCTCAATCTGCCCCGTGTCTGCCATCAGATATCTTTTTGTTTTTCGAGGGGGCAATGGCGGTGCTGCTGATGTATTTAAAGGAAGCGGCGTCCTGACCAATCACAAGCTTGCGGTCTTCGTCACTTTCGACGGATAGTTAAAAAGTGGGGCATGTCTCTGTCAGCCTCTGCAAGCCTGTCGGCGAGCCCTTGTGCCGACGCAAAACGTCGGTGCGTGTCTCTGTACCGACGCAGAAGGAGAGTTATAAATTAAACTTCAGGTGATGCTTACACGTCCAGTGGAAAGGAAATAAAGTGTTGAATTTAAGTTATGTCAACTGGTTTCACCAAACCTAGTTGCTTAAATGAAGAATCATCTACATTGTTATGTTAAAAGTAAATGTATATTACTCTTTACATTTAAGCAACTAGGTTTGTGGAACCAGATAACTTGGTTAATTAAATTCAACACTTCATGTCATGAGCAGCTTGACACAGAATGGTGTGCTTTGGTTTTAGTCAAAATACGTCAAACAACGGAGGAGAAATTATGTGAAAGCAAAATCTTTTCTGTGTGAATAAAACTGGAATTTGTTGAAACGAGTGAGAAAATCCAGCCCTCCAGCAGCACAGGCATACTTAACAATAGAACCACCCTCCTCAGTTTAAACTGGACACAGAAAGTTGGGTTTTATATCTAAACTGACATTTTGATATCTTTCATGGTTTTTACACAATTACAGTTGAACTTTTACCGTTTTCTGGTTCACTAACCTTTGAGCTGTAAAAACCTTCCAACAATAGTCTGTTCACTCCCGCTACATTTTTTTACTACATGAACAAATTATACATCAAAAACAGACTTTTTTCATCTTTTCCTCTGATCACTACGACGTAGTAGACTCTCAGATTCCTCCAGAGAGCAGCGAGTGCACCATCAAACATCTTATCAAAGTTCATTAGTTTCTCTTTAAAACGGGCAAAGTCCGATCTTTTCTACTCATCATATCTCCTACTCAAAACAGTGCAGACGCACAAAAATCTAAAGGTTTCACCATCGTACCTCAAGATTCAAGGATCTTTTAGAAATGTATTTTAGTTTATGCACATCAAATGTTTGTTTGAGGCTCAGTTTCAACTCTATTCTCTTTTATACATGTCTGGTTACCATGGTGACCCTAATGCACCACTGGCAGCAGCGTTAACATTTTTGTTTTCTATTTCATACAACTGCAGTCTGAGTTTATACTATTAGAACAGGAAAACCTAAATGTTGCAGAAGAAAGATTATAAATGTAATTTGAATTTTAGGCTGTAGTTGAATTAGTGACCTTGAAAAATCCCCTTAAAACTTTCCTCAGATGACCTTTTTTCTTTACAATGCTTTAGAGCAGGTTTGCAGAAGAATGCAACAGTGAAACAGATGAAACCCACCAGCATGTTTGTTGACCTTTGTTTTGCTGGGTAAGGACTATCTTTTCACTGCTCTGTAACCTGGCTGTGCTGATGGATATCTCTACACTGGCTGACTCATCTTTTAAGGTCAGGTGGAAATCAATGCAGGTTTTTTTTTTTTTTTACACTTTTAACAGTTACAAGAACATTAGACTCCCCTTCCTTTTTTTGGTGACAGGGGATCATGATAAATGATGGTAAAATAGACAAGGGAGGTCTCTTATTAGACACATACGGCTGGGAGAGCTTAGATTCAAGCACTGGTGACATCATATCTGCCAAAAAACAAGACAAAATGATGTGACTGAAAGTTTTTAGCTTCTGTTTCAGCCTTTAAATACAAAAATATGAAGGATAAAAACAAAGTCAGTAGATCTGACTGGTTGTGCTCATTACTGTTTCTAATCAGAAAGTGTGAATTTTAGCAATATTAGTTATTCGTGCAGTTTTGTAATAAATTACTATTTTAGACCACATTAGTTATTGTTGATACGCAGTAGCTCAGGAGGTAGAGCGGGTTGTCCAGTAATCAGAAGGTTGCAGATTCGATCCCGGCTCCCCCCATAGAATGCTGCTGTTGTGTCCTTGGGCAAGACACTTAACCTGCCTTGCCTGCTGGTGGTGGTCAGAGGGACCGGTGGCGCCAGTGTACGGCAGGCCCCGCCTCTGTCAGTGCACCCCAGGGCAGCTGTGGCTACAATGTAGCTCATCCCCACCAGCGTGTGAATGGGTGGATGACTGATTGTGTTGTGAAGCGCCTTGGGGGGTTGTAGAACCCTAAGAAGGCGCTATACAAACACAAACCATTTACCATTCAGATGATTTTTTTATTCAGATTAAATAAATGTATGTACATTTATGCACACATACTAAAATTAGTGCTGTCATGAGATTACATTTTTTTAGATGAATTAATTATGACCTGTAATTAATTAATCTAATGAATCTCTTTTTTAATCTCACCTACTAATGGCTGAGAAAAGCCCTCATTTTGATGTGTTTTTATTTAAATTCATTACATTATTGTGGCAGACTAAAAGATTAATATATAACAAAACAACTGGCTTTATACAGTCATTTATTGTTTAACAGACTTCTAAACTTTCCTTTTACATCACCAAGGTGGAATAATACTGTGCTCTTTTGTCAGTCTTGAATAATTAGGATTTAAAAGTAAAACCTCAGGTCCATATAGAATAATCTAAGTTAACACATCAAGGAACGCTTTTCTGAGCAATGCAAAGAGTGATCACAGAACCTGTTACTAAAACATTTATCTAAAATGAAAATAGACCTGTAAATTACAGTGCTGTAAGTTAGCAGATCAAAACTGACAGTTTATCACAAATATTACGCTTTTTCACAAAATAATCTCATAATTTGACACCCCAAACTAAAATAACAAAAATGTACTTATTGTATGAAAACTTTAAGGAACATTCAAAAATCAAAAGCTGCATTTGCGACAAAAGTCACAAAAACTGTTGAATTAGCTTTAATCCACCATTTAAATGTGTGAAATGTCATTAGACATTGATGATTTCTACCTCTGTGCTGCAGAAAGCATTAGGTAAAAGCTCGGCTCCTTTCCAGGAAAGGTGTAATAGAGCTTGAAACATCTTCCAACTACTCCGAGTTCATGGAAGAAAACAGTCCATCTCACCCATCCTCAGCTGCATGGCTCATGACACATGCACACAGCGCCATCAGTGACTAAATATGTGTGCATGTGGGGGGAAAGATGTGAATGTTTTTGGTTCAAAGCGTCTGCCAAATGACTCTTAACAGTTTTGCAGCAGCATTTGTTCCTCTTTGAAAGAGGACACTTTGTGAAAAGTTCCCTTTGTCTTTGAAAAAGTCAGTTGGGGTTGTTTGAAGTGACTTTAAACTCTAACATTAAAAAAATGACTTTTTAACTTTTATTTTGATAAGGTAGCACTTCCAGTGTTTAAAAACCCACTAATCCTTGAAAGGACACTTACTGATCCACTTGGACGTGTAAAGGTTTGACCCTGAAGGGTTATCTGAGGCTAATAAAAGCATATTTTTAAAATGATCTAACTTATTTTTGATTGTTTTAATAATATTAATAAATGAAATTTGCTATGTAGGAGGCATACATCTCCCATGATTCCCAGGGTTAACTGTGTGTCTGGCTGCTGCATCACTCAGACGTTGTATTTGTGGTTTTAATAACCGGAGTCAGATCAGCTCATGATTGCATTGAGATTTGGCCTGAAGAGGGATCGCTACTCTCCATGGCCAAACTGCTCACTAGAGAGCACGAGCAGACTTCTCGAGAATAAAACCGTGTTCTTCCAACAGTTTGCTGATTGCTTGTCTGCGTTGTGAACTGTCAGTCTGAGAACTGAAGGCTCTCTTCAAGGGTTAGGGTAATTTGTGTCTGTACAAAAAAAACCCCACACACGATGGGAGTGGAGTTAAATGTCCCGCTACACCCTCAAACATCAGCTGGTAAAGAAGAAAAGCATAAAAGACAGGCTCTGCTGCTGTAATCCTATAGTATAATTGACCAGAGCGTATCCCAGAGATTTCATTAAGACTTCAGAAAATTGTGTCAGCTTGCAGAAAAGAGCAAAATGCATCCCTTTTCAATGAAACCTCTTAACATTGCCCAGATGACCTGCATCTTTAGATTGACCCGTTTGTCATCTGCAACATGAGCACGGAATGAAAACAAAGATGTCTGGGAGAGAGACGGGCCTTTACCTTGGCTACACCGTGCATGCAAACGAGTGCTGCAGTGGGTGTCCTGCTCGTTTCAGCCTGATGTTTAGTAGCTAATAATCAAGAGTCAAACACAAAGGCACAACTCAATTAAAAACTTGAGAACTCTGTATTTTTGCTCTGTTTATCCCAAAAGTTCACAGTAGCTGCTCCTGAAAGGAGCATGAAACTGTTTCTTTAATTGGCCGTCAACTGAAATCTATTAACAAAGGTCACCAAGGTCATTTCTATATATTTTTTTATTTTATTAAAAGCAAATAATCGGCTCTAAAAAAATCTCAAGCTACTTTTTCAATTACCAACAACTTAATATTACAGTGAAATGTATTTATCTATTTATGACTCGTCATTGCTCGTCATCTAGAATTAGGGATGCACCGATACCGGTATCCCGATACCAGTATCGGTATCGGTAAAAGTTAACCGATACCAGTTGCATTAAAGTGGCTTCACTGTGACTTGTCATTTCTGTTGTAGTTTTCTATACTGACCAATAGGGGGAGCTGTTTCAATCATTGTGAATGAAAGCAGAAACAGGCTCACACCTGAAAATGCAGAGATGATTATTTTCATCAAAAAGAACCTGCTGTTCATGTTTCCCAAAAAAGCTAACGTTGAAGTGGTAGCAGCCGGCTGTTTCTCCTTCTCTGGTGTTATTGAACCTCTCACACCAGTGGTGTTCTGTTGATAAATACGTGAGTGAGTAATGAATGGAGGATGCGGGGAAGTGTGGCGGTTTGGGGAGACCGACAACCGGATGGTCCAATGGTCTGAAAGTCTCTTGGTCTGAAACGTGTTATTGGCGAAGGTTTTTATACAAATGCAAGAGAACCACTTTATTTATTTTTAATTTTTTTTATCTCCACAACATATCCATAACTATACTATGTTACAACATAAGGGATGAAAAAAAATTAAGCTAATCTCTGTTTTCCAAATTTGCTATTGCAGCTTTAACAAACACACACACACACACACACACACACACACACACACACACACACACACACACACACACACACACACACACACACACACACACACACACACACACACACCACTCAGTCGGTGGAGCAGATGGAGAAACAGCAGCATGCTGTAGGATTCCAGTCCACCTTCTTCACCAGAGGGAAGGGGGGAGGAAGTTTTATTTTGGAGGAGGCGAGTGGCTCTGAGCCGTATCGTTACGTATCGGCTTGTGAGCGGCTGAGCCATCTGGAGGAGTAACCGAGACTCAGCTGCAGTCCAGTTCGGCCACGTTATAGACATAGTTTAGGTTTACTGAACAAGGACAGCACAAAAGACAATGTCACATGTAAGGACAATGCAACCTTTGTTTTGTACAGAGCATTTATCACTACATATATAGTAATACACTACTTGCAACGTCACAGGGTACCTCTTAGCCAGTGGCAATGGCTGATTCAAATTCAATGTAGTGCAGAGTTTTAACCTGAAGAGGTCGCAATAATGGCAGGGCAGCAGTAGCTCAGGAGGTAGAGCGGGTTGTCCAGTTGTAAGTTTGATCCTGGCAGAGAGTGCTGCTGTTGTGTCCTTGGGCAAGACACTTAACCCACCTTGCCTGCTGGTGGTGGTTGAAGGGACTGGTGGTGCCAGTGCTCGGCAGCCTCACCTCTGTCAGTGAGCCCCAGGGCAGCTGTGGTTAGATTGTAGCTCATCACCACCAGTGTGTGAATGTGTGTGTGAATGTGTGTGTGAAGGTGTGAATGCTCTTTGGAGTCTTCTGATTCTGAAAGACGCTATACAAGTGTGGGTCATTTATCATTTATAATGACGGTTTTAGGCTGAATTCAATTAAAAAATAAAAAGTTGCACTAAAATGACAAAATAGTGACTACAGGTGTCTACAGCACTATTAGACACTCATCTATACAGTTTCTCAGCAACCAAAACGTTGACTTAGGGGTGACTTTATCTTTAAGGTTGGTACCCACCACCCTCCTATACAAAGAGCTATTTTTGTCATGGACCGCAAACCTCACAGTAAATATGTGAGTAGGGGGTACAGCAAGGGGCTCGGGACACATCCTTGCAGAAACCCGGTGTTGAGTACAGTTGTGGAAGAGAAGACACCATGGAGGTTCTTTGACTGAGGTCTGCTCATCAGGAAGTCCTGGGAAGTCCTAGCTGCAGAAACATATTGATTGGTTTGTGCAGGATGACGATGTTAAATGCAGAGCTGAAATCCCTAAAGATCAGCGTGACACATGAGTGTCCAGGTGAGTGGGAGCAGGGTGGATGACACAGACGGGTTCTTCCTGTATGCACGCTGCTGTGGGTCCAGAAGACATATCAGCCTCACCACCATGAAGCCAAGATTCAAATTCAAAGAGCAGTTCTTCATACCTACTGAATCATCAATCATTCATAGCTCTGTGGTCTGTTTTCCACCCCTAATAAAATGAATAGCAGTCAACCACTGCTTTCCTCTCCTTCTGTATATAATCGTTACTCCTTTATGGCTCATCACAAATCTGCAAAGAATGGTTGACAGCACATTGCCACGTTCGAGCTCCACCTATCCTTTCAGAAAACCGTTGTAAGAAAAAGCCAAAACGCTTCTTACATTTTTCTGCCGTGCTACGTAAAGCTGAAATAACCAATTTAAGTCTGGGAGATAAAATAATAATGATTATGATGCGGAATGATTATTGTTCACCAAAGAAAACCAAAAATCAATCCTATTTTATTGTTATGCAGCACTGTGGCTCTTTAACTGTTTCTTTCTGTCCCCAAAACTCTGGATTCTCTGCTGAATTAAGCTAGAGACGCCGCCAGGCCAGCTGCACGTATAAATATGCATCCTCTGGAAAACAAACAGACACATACCTACACTTCAGACTGACACACACCCTCAGATGTCTCATCAGAGTGGGAGGCAACAGGCATTTTCCCTGCCTTTGTTTGGTTTTCCTCAGCAAGCATAACAATCTGTTATCAGCCTGGTCTTTGTGCATACGCCCATGTGTTTGTGGAACAGCTGGGTCCATTCTCAAGCTGTCCCTCCGACCACCTGGCCTCCCGCGGAGCTCTTTGTCTCTGCCGCATCTCACCACCTCGGTCTATATTTCACAACCAAATTTTCCCCGCAGCGTCTTCTTAATTTGGTTTCTAATCAGAATTTATGGACGTTGCTGCTGAGCTGCACAATCACAGGACAGGAATAAAAGAGACTCCAGAGATTGTGTTTCACATTTGAAGTGATGATAGAGGTCAGAGCGGGCGAGCGAGTGGTGACAGTGGAATTCAAAGAAGAATCACGAGGAGCTGAAATAAATGAATTCAGCACATTTCCTCTCTTTCATATAAGAAAGGACATTTTCTCTCCCTGTTTTGCTTTAAATGGACAACACAAATGTTTACATTATTCCTTTTTTAGAAACAGCTTTTATAGAGCTGACAACGCTTAATATATTACAAGCTTGCATAATTCACAGCACTGAGAAAAGGGAAACTAAGTCCTAATGGATTGCTTGGATGGAAGCGGAATGTGGGAAGAAATGACTGGGAGACATGGTTGCTGTGTTGGGGAGGACAAAGAAAGAAAAACCCTGGAAACAATCGTTTCCTGATGATTTTCTTTATCTCTTTGGGTTGGCAGGGAGTTAAAAACAGGCTGAGAGAGGGACGACGTACAGCAGAATGAACAAACAGATCAGAGGAGAGGAAAGCTGAATCTTTGAGATGAGGATCTGTTCTGTTATCCTGCAAGAATACAGCTGCAGCAGCTCGCTGCACAATCAGCTTTACTCTGAATATTCTTAGTCGTCATTGAGACGAGTAATACCAGGATGGTAGCATGTTCCAGGTGCTGATGCAGCTGTAAAGGCTCTGTTCACCAGCCTCACCAGAGCTGTACAAGGTGTTTGTCCAGATCCGGATCACTTCACGTTAACGGTAAACCGCTCTTACACGAATACAAAACTGTGTGGTCACGAGTCACATCTAGTTGATTTGCTTTGCACTCACGGCTAAGTATCGCTGATTAAATCGGCATGTTTCTGGTTTATACATATTTTACTCGGCTGCTCTAACAGCCTCGCTCTAAAACACATGGAGAGTTGGTCGGAACCGTCCCGCTTCAGCTTTTAAAAAAGGAGCTGCAGTAATTTAGCGTAGCCATGTAGGTTAGCAAAGTTCACGACAGATAAGAGGGTTGTACTATGAAGCCAGAGTAATGGATTAGCTCGCTATGCTAGCCTGAAGTCAGATTTTTCAATGTTTCATCACCATGGTAACTTAAGTTGCACATGTGTCCTGCTCCAGGGGGAGATTCTGGTCATGGTTTTTGATGAAATCTTCTCTAAGGAGCTCCGTCTGATTGTTGGGACAGAGTGAGCATGAATACCATAAAACCTACTGTAGCTGTGCAACTGCAATGTTGATTATGGGTGACAAACCTCAACACATCTGGAAACAGAGAAATGACACGCATCATGGTGCGAATTATTCTCTTGGACTGTAGCTTTACTATAAGCTATAAGTTGGTATAAAACCTGGATATGGAGAATATTAGAAAATGTACTCATCTAAATGTTTGTTGTTTTAAAATGGGGCATCAAAGGTCTGGCCTGTGGGTTACTTGTGTCCCTCTGTGTGATTTATGAGGCCTTTGACTGGCAGCATGAACTCTTAATGCAAAACATACTTTCTTAAAGACAACCTCTGCAACTTTCTCATATTTAAATCATGTTCTTGAGCCAGTTTGTGCTAAAATGACCCTTTACAGGGTGATTGAAATGTCACTCAGACTCCCACCGCCCTCTGTGGCCAGAATACCGCACTTGCAACTTCAGAGTGCTGATCCGGTCCGTGCTGGTGGAGGGAGCTGTGGAGTGGAGTGGAGCTGACATGGTGGTGCTGCAGTCTGCTTCCAGCATGTTTCCTGCATGTTTTAGATCATGAACACAGCTGATTTGTTTGATTTAGTGATGAACCGCTCCTGTAGACACTAATGAAGGCTGAGGAGTTAGATTAAGGTGTTAAAAAGACGAACGCACAACGAATTAATAACGGGCACTAGGGGGTGCTAAAAGCAACCAAAACTGCAAAGTGTGTCTTTAAAATGATTTTTACAAATACGAGGCCTCTTTTTAAAATTGAAACAGTGCAGAACTAAACAAAGTCTTTGTCTTTTATTAATCACGTTTTTACTTTTCATATATTTTTTGGCAAACTGGACCAAAAACGTGAGCTGATTCTAAATGGAAAGCACAATTTTGCACACATATGGTGTCCTTGCTGCTGAAAATGATTTAAAATTTATTTTCATGATCAAGGAGTCATAAAACAGACCTACAACCTACAGGTTTCTGTCTCATATACAGTATTTACAGATAATGTGTACAAAAAACTGGTGTTGGGGGCGGAGCCACTGGACCAGCCATTAGCTCATCAGTCCTGTTGGATTTAAAATCGATTTCTTCAAACAGAGGCTGTTCAAATAATGACTCCTCGTTAGAGATCACTCCCATGCTACTCATATTTAAATATTTCAAACAGCTCTGGGATGCTCTAGTCCCCTCCCCCATTACCACATATTCTTAAATCAAATTAAAAGGAAACCTTTATAAATCTTTCATTTAAACAAACACATTTACTTTTTGAATAAAAACTGTGCTTTTGGAAGTTCAGTGATATTTAAAAGTTTTATTTTAACCCTTTGTTGTTTTTTTACTTCATTGCTCTGTGAGGACAGCCATGCCACATAAACTTTTTGCAAAAGGTGTTTTATGATCCTGTTTATTTAAATGAAGAGGATGACTTTTAAAAGAGTCAGACATCAGTATTCTGATAGCGTCATGTTCTGCATCTCAGCCTTCATTACTGTCCAATCCGTGCATGTGAATGAACCTAATAAAGTCAGAGCTGAAGCCGAACCAAAGCGGGGGGTCTGCAGGTGGGCTCACGCTCAGGAATGAGATGTTTTTGTAAGATTTTTGTTACATGTCCATTTTTAGTTTTCACGCTTGTCAATGTGCCTCCTGAATGCTCTTCATTAGCCGTTTTGAACATATTCTGCATACTTGGAGCTGAGTTCTTGATGGCATTTTGTACCTGCAACTTGCCTGGATGAGCCTTTTTATTTTAATATTTCAAAGAGCACTTGGATGCAACCATAACACAGTGTGTCAGAGGTTGGTCCTTATTAGAGAGTGCATCAAAAGATGCAAAATTCACCATGATTACATTATTTGCTTGGCGTTGCTGGAAATAATCGCAATTTAGACATGCAACAAACCTTAGCCAGAATTAATGTCAGAGCAGGAGCTTGTTACCGGAGTTCTGTTTGCTGCAGCTTCTGGGGAATGAGGAGCTATCTGGAGAAGAGATTACACATACTTTTGAGAGGTACAGTGTCAGTCCCCGCGTTAGTTGGGCTTTTTGTAATTGATTCCTTTTTTTAAATGGAAAACAGCAGCAAAGATCGGTTTCTTTTTCACCATCTAGACAGTTTATATCTATTTGTAAGAATGCAAACATTTCATTAGGAAAAACTGCAACAGTATGTCTGGTTAGGGCCATTTGAGTCACAGCTAGTGACCTGAATGTTTTTTTTTTTTACCTCACATACTCCAGTGTGTGTGTGTGTGTGCGTGTGTGTGTGTGTGTTTGGCTAACCCTGTGCGAAACATCCTTTACCTACCAAGTGTGAAAAGCTAATTACACTAGGAGTAAATTGTGCAGGGGAAACCATGCATCTTAATTAAGTTGGAATTTTATTAGACAACATGCAGGATAGCCTCAAATAAAAAAGGGCACACTTTTTTGCACGGTGACGTGCTGAATACGGGAGCATGTCGGTGTGCTGCGTGTGCAGATGTAGCAGTATAATAGATGAGAATGTTTGGAAACAAACGCTGTCTGTGTACAGTACTGTGAGGAAAGATTTGCCCCTTCATATATTTAATTAATTCTTAATTTTTTGTTTCACCTCAAAGTTTGTTTGGTGACCTGAAACATGGAACAAAAGCAGAAACACAACATTTGAGCTATGACGTGCACCCTGGTTGGCCTAAAAACTGAGATTAGCCTGTCAGCGATTGTTTATTTTTCTGATATGTAAAGGATATTGATTTGTCTGAACGCTCTGAGGTGCCATAAGTCTTCTCCAGGCTCTATCCATTACCAGGATGTGGCACCAAATTGCAAAACCGTGCTTGCTGCTTCTCCCTGGAGCTTTTATGACCTTCTGGGAAAACAAGAAGAAAAGAACAGTAATGGTGCATCTCAACCTTTGTGTCTGATAAAAACAGTTCGCCAGCAAACGTCCACAATTATGCATCTTCCTCCCATTATTACAGCGGCAGGTGTTCCATCTCATTTCCTTTTAATTTGAAGGGAAACAGAAAACGTACGAGGAAATGCAAAACTTGGCTCGCTGTCAGCTGGTTGCCAGATTTCCTTCACAGCGTCTGCCAGCTGAGAGCAAAGTGGATTTTCCAAACAATTTGTTCCCAGTTAAGGAAGTATTGCACCTGAACTTTAGCGGGATGTGTGTGGTTCTTACACAGAAGTATTTTTTTTGCACAGCATCAGCTCAGGAATGTTTCACATTTCCATTCACTTCATTTATTGCAGCTTTAACACTGAAATTGATAAAAATGAAGAACATTTTCTGTAATAAAGACAACAGTTTCCCCCTTTTTAAAGTGCCCTACATGTGTCATTCAGTAATAATCTGATGTTCTGTCTCTGTCTCTCCAGGTTTTATCCATACGTGTGGAGGCACATTAAAAGGAAGGAATGGGACGATAGAAAGCCCCGGGTTTCCATACGGATATCCAAATGGAGCGAACTGTACCTGGGTGATTGTTGCCGAGGAGGGTAACAGGATTCATATAGTTTTTCAATCTTTCGCCGTGGAGGAGGAATATGACTTTTTATCTTTGTATGACGGGCATCCACACCCGGCTAACTTCAGGACGAGGTAAGGGGAGCGGCCCTGAAGCCTTGAAGGCTGTGTTTGATGGCTGGGAGGCAGGGGAGGGGGGGGGGGAGCCTTCAGTGATCACTGGTGATGGAAAGGTCAACTTTAATGTACACATGACAGAGACTGTTTATTCTTGTCAGGGAGGTGTCGGGCCAGCCAGGCGTGGTGTGTGAGTGCGCTGCTCTGTTCAAACGCTGCATTAAGATTCTCATTGGGATTTCACATGTGAAAAGCTTTATGTCGTGTTTTACCCGGGGAGGATTCAACACGGGACAAAAAGGCTTGAAACGGTGTTTGTGTAACTTTTTTACAACATAAAAACTCTCTTTCATGCCACTTGTTTTGATTCCAGTGCAGAAAAAACCATCAGTCAGGACACTTTTGGCTAAATTCTCCGCATTATTTCTGAATGAGCATGCTGCGTTGGCCTCAGCCATGCTTTGGATCCACTCTTCTTTTCAAACACTGCAGCAGAAGACAGAGGTGGAGAAAAACACGAGCATCAAACAAAAAGATTTCCACTTGTTTGCTTTAGTCACTGAACAGGCAAACAACTGTTTACCCAGCGTGTTTTCTGGATTCTTAGTCAAGTTGACACTCGGGCGCTGTGGGATTTTTGGTGCTTTGCATTTTCATATTGTTTTGTCTCGGTGTTTGCCTGGAGAAGAACTTTTCTGCAAATCTGTGTTTGGTTTTGAAACTGGATTCAGAAGCTGAGCACAGGTCATGAGTGAATCTAATAATTGTGATGTGCAGCTGGTAATCCGGGATTCTTGTCACAGGAAGTGGTTTAATCTCTGAGTATGAGTTAGAATTATTATTATCACCTGATTATGTGTGCAAGTTCAAAACATTAATCTTTAAAGCAACATTCCGCAACTTTTACACCTTAAAATTATGCTTTTTTGTAAAGTTTTTGCGTCATAGTATTATCTATTATGTTTATGTTCGTACCTGTGATAGTGTTGGGGGGTCCCACGTCTGTTTACTGCACTATACAGTTATACTGGGTGTCGTTTTACGGCAGAATATGGCAAGCCAAAGGGATAAAAAAAGTGTGCGTTCTAAACGCGCGTTATGTCCGCCAAAATGGGCGTCTTGAACACGTGTTTTGACGCCAAAGGGGCAAAAACTCATGTGTTCTAAAAGCGAGCATTATGTCCGCCAAAACGCGCGTCTTGAACGAACGTTTTGGCGGACATAATGCGAGTTTAGAACGCGCATTTTTTTTTATCCCTTTGGCTTGCCATAATTGTATAATATAGACTCGCGGTTTAGCAGTGGCAGATTCACCAAAGAAAGCTAAAAATCCCTTATCAGAGGAATCTAGGAAAAGAAAAGAAGAACGTGATAGAGCAAGAGCAAAGACCAGAGATATTATTGGGCCGTCTTTTCCTCGCTGGAGAGCTCTTTTAGAAAGAACAGCATGAACTACGGACTCTAACCTAGCCGTGCTGCTAATGGATAGGTAAGTAATAAATGATTTCACCAGGGTTATTGTGTTTAGTTGGGCATAAAGTTGTTATACAGTCCTGATAAAACTATTTATTCAATGTGTGGAGGTGGAAAAGTTTGTTTTGGTTGTTTTGCCTGACATTAGGAATGTAAACATGCCTCTTATGCCCGAGAGAGAGATTTGATTTTATGACAGTGACGTTACGCAGCAAGCCTCTAGAGGGCGACAGAGACCATATAACTGCAAAGTTGCGGAATGCTGCTTTAAGGTTTTAGTAAAGGTTTACTGAATGATTATTTAGATGATTTGTATTTTTTCTGAGACCTTCCCAACATTACGGCTCAAAAGGTTGGCATCACAGAGTCTTGGTAAGATTGATGTGGTTTATCATGCCTCGCTGAGGTTTATTACTAACTGTAGACCACTGACCCATCATTGTGAATTGTATTCTCGAGTGGGATGGCCTTCTTTGTCCACCAGGAGGTTGGCACATTGGTACACTTTCATTTACAAGGCCATGCTTGGATTACTACCCAACTACATCTGTAACTTAATCTCACGGAGAAGTATAACTTCTCACAGTCTGCGTGCAAACGATCAGTTGTTACTCTGTGTTCCGTTTGCTCGCACTGAACTGGGTAAAAGGGCTTTTGTTCACTCTGCTCCTTCTGCATGGAACAGGCTGCAGGAAAACTGGAAACTAACCGAGCTTATCTCCTTGAATACATTTAAAACCAGACTGAGAGCCCTTGAGAGAGATACCCTGTGTTGTAATTGCCTTCTGTAATTCTGTACATAACATGTCTGTGTAACTGGAAAATATATATATATATATATGTTGTAACTGTAACTCTTGCTGCCTCTTGGCCAGGACTCCCTTGAAAATGAGGTTTTTAATCTCAATGGGACCTTCCTGGTTAAATAAAGAATAAATAAAATAAATAAAATCACTGGGATTTTTTCTTGTTTTCTATGAAAACACATAAAATAAGTTTGAACATGAAAAATGATGACAGAATGGGACGTGCAGACAAGGTCAGAAGTAGAACTGGCTATTTTATTTGCAGTAACACTAAACAGTTTCCAGCTTTTCCATCTACTGGTTGAAAGTGGAATTGCAGCTGTCATAAACAACCCTGCAGCAGCCTACTGTAGCCACTGACATGAATACGTAGATACCCCATTGGGCGCTGGAGAGCATAACAACATCACTGCCATATTGGATAGGTCCCTCACTCTCCAAACCCAAATTGAGTCAAAGCAGAGTGAGCAACTATGCCCATTTTTTGTACAGCCTATGGTTGCAACAACCGGTGTATTATTGAAAACAGATCACATGGGATTACTATTGACTTTTCTAGTCTACGTATTTATATTTATATTTTATTTTTTTATTTTGTTTAACCCTAGGAGGTCCCTTTAAAAAAGTAACATTGGGTACACTTAGCACAAAAAAATGTCATTGATCACAAGGTGTTATGAAAATTATATAATATTTCATAAGTCTGATTTTTTTAAACAGATCCCATCCTTGGCTTCAGCACTCACTAAACATAATAAAATGTGTGTGTGTTTTTTTTAGATTTAACCCCTTTAATGCCAGGGATTATTAAAAAATTTGCATTGTATAAAAACAAGAAACACTGCCGGCACAAAAAAATGTACTAAGGGACCTCCAAGGGTTAATTATATTTATATTTTAATTATCATGCCAAACCATGTGTCTGATTTTGTGAAAAAGCATAATAAAATGTGTTTTTTAGTTGGGTAAGCACCTTCCTCAGCAAAAATAAATACACTGGAGGCAAATGGAGACCCATCCAAGATGGCGGCTGGCCACCACGGCAGCTCTAATAGGTGGCGCCAATCCACGGGGTGTCTATGTATATGATGTCTGTGGCTGTAGCTAGTGCTAACAAGCTAACACTGATATGAGCCAACTTATACTAAATAGGTCACGAATTCAAAAGATCCACACTGTTATTACTTACAAGTCAGTAGCAACAAAGCTATGTCAACATCAGACCATGATTTCCTCCTTTAGCTACTTCAAATGAGTGTAGGCCAATGTTCACTCAGGTTTAGCTCTTTGCTTTGCCTCCAAAGACATACCTAACTCTGACTTTTACTACCAGGCTCCACCATGATGTCAACAAAAAAGCAAACTTTTTTTTCCATCTTGTGTTTTTTTATTGACGGTTGCCGAACTGAAAAAGCTAACTGCTAGCCTTTAAATTAGCTACTGGAAAAAGCAGATAACCCCCTAGGGCACCTACCCGCTCCACAAAACTGTGAAGTGCTGTTTATTGCCAGCAGAGAGCTGCAGAGTGGTGTCCCATGTGAAGTTTCTGCCTACACAATCACTGAACCCCACTTTTAAAGGAATTGGTTAAAGTGTTAAAAATTACTTAGTGTTGCTTTAAAGATGCACAGATTTGAGTTTTGAATGCTGATTTAGGCACGTTCAGATTCATCTAAATTATCCCTGATGTGCACAGAAGCATGAAAGGAATATGTAGAAAAACAGGAATAAAATAATTCAAAGTAACAGAATATTTTAAATTTCACATCAACTTTTAAATTATGGAAATAAAACTTCAACATGGAAAATCTGTTTGTGCTCATGCTTAGCGATGGGGCTCGATCAACTGGGAAAGAAAACGTAGTTCAAACGGTTCCACCACCAGTTAAAGCTGCAATGGCAAATTTGGAAAACAAATTAGCTTAAAAAATGTTTTCATGCCTCTTAACAACATTCTAACACAGTATAGCTATAAATATGTTGTGGAGATAAAAAAAATTAATAAAGTGGTTTTCTCACATTTGTCTTAAAACCTCCACCAAAAAAGACGTTTCAGACCGAAAGCAACCGGTTGTCGGTGTCGCCGAACCGCCTCACTTCCCTGGTCCTCCACTCACGTATTTATCAACAGAACACCACTGGTGTGAGAAGTGAGGTAGATTCGCTAAAGCAGCTTTAAGCCGACTAAACTGAATATTTATATATTTATTTTATCATTCTGATCAGAAAATGTATTTTTCAATGGAAATGATGAATGTTTTCTATTTTACTTTCATAAAACAAAAGCAAACATTAAACCTTTTTACAGCATTTACAGCCTGCTCTGGTATTTTACTCGTCTTTAGTTTTTTCTAAATGTTTCTGATGAGATTCCATGACTTCCTGCTTCAGTTGGACTGGTCTGATGGAGTTTTCCTCTGTGCCAAACAATAAACCCTAAAGCTCAGTAGGGTTCAGATCTGGAGACGGTGTCAGAATTCTTCTCCTTTTAATAATGTTGACACATGTTAGAGGTGTGTTTTGGGTCAATATTCTGTTGCAGCTTGAAAATGGCCCCAATCAAGTGCTGTCCACAGGGTATGGCACAAGGCTGTGATAGCCTTCTCTCCTCGAGGCCGTTCGCTCTGCACAATTCTCCTGTTTCACCACCTCCAAACCCCTAAAACCATCACAGCTCCACAGTGTGATGGTTTTTTTTAATAATCACTTGGCCTCATAAAAAAAAAAAGACATTTCCAAGTTGTTCTAAACTTCTGAGCACCTTTAAGGCCCTTATAGTTTATCATTGTGTCAAACAAAGAAACTATATCTGCCGATATTTTAAAGGATTCTGCAACATAACATTTTTTATTATTTTCTTTATATTAAAACCTGATTTTGTGTTTTGATTGTGTAATGTTTTGACCCAACGTTGGACCTGAAGGTGTGGGCAAAAAGCAGCAGCAGCAGCAGCCTGCGGGCAGGTACAGTCCCAAAGGTTCAATAAAATTAACACTGGGAACAAAAACAGCCCCCGATGACCAGAAGTCAGCAACACAGGATGGCAACAACAGAGGATCTGGCAATGAACTGAGAAACAGAGACCACTGAACACTGGGAGGATTGATTACTGAATCAGGACCAGGTGAGGGATTAGGAGCTGATTAACTGAGGGAAAATCCATAAACAGGAAATGCAAAGAACCAGATAACTCAAAATAGCAAGACAGACAACAGCGATAGTAATGACCAGCAAATAAATGAAAATACAGACAATAAAAGGAACTCTCTAGTTAAAAAACACCTCTAAACCCCTAAAACTGTTTAACATTTTCGTCTTCAGACCTACAGTCCATACATAAACATCATCTAAACCGGCTGAGAAATGTGAATCTTAAACATTTCAAAGGCTCCATTTTCTAAAAAGACGTCTCCTCTTGTATTCAGAAGCACGTACCTCCATCGGAGGGTGAACGTGAGGTCCGGCGGTTCGCTGTGAGACACACACAGAAACTGTCAGATGATTCCTCTTGGTCTATTTATGCAGCTCGGCTCCAGTGGAAGTGGGCTGAGGCCACTTGGCGATACAGCAGAGGATATATAACAAAGAGTGGCAATGACGGGTACAAGTCAAGAGTTGAATCATTGTTGATGCTTTACTGTAGCAGCTGCATCACTTTAGATACTTGAAAGATTATGTTGCATAATGCTGCTTGAAGGACAGCCTTGCAAACGGCCTGTCAGCATGAGGGTTAAGTCTGCATCGCTTTGCTTCATCATACAGCTCTCTGGACCTCCTTCTGCTGGTTTTCTAGAGGTGTTCAAGCTAAATTCATGTCTGAATTCCATAAATAGCATAAATAAGACTGGTGCTAGAAGAAGCCACACAATGACTAAATAAATAGATGAATGTTGGAGGGTAAATCCTGCAGTTTCTGTCTTCATGTTTATATTTGAGAAGCTGGTAAAAGATAACCCGACCTGTTGAGTCTATTGAAGAAGATGTTTTGGCAATAAGGAGTCGTGTGTTAGAGCTCTTAGATAAACTCATCATACATTTGGGTCATCTCTGCTCTTTTAGTGACAGTCATGTTTATTCTTTTAGTTTTGGATCAGAATGCAACACTAATCAACAAACGGTAGCAGTTTGCTACGAAGGCGACACTTTTCACAACATTTAAGGTCAACAAAGAGAGAAGAAGGTACTCCCAAGTTTAAAATAACTGATATTTGGGTAAATGTTTGATATAAGGGTTTAATTTCATTAACAACCAAGCACAGACTCAAATCACGAGGGGGTTGTGTCTTCTCAATGCTGGGGCCGAAGCTCTGGAATGAGCTGCCTGCAGGCGTCAAGCAGACCCCCTCACTCAGCAATTTTAAGAGCCGTCTGAAAACACTGTTATTCAATGGCTTTTACTGACGAGGAGTCTCACTAATGGGGGGTTGTTCCATTCTTGTGCGGTCCCACCCTGATTTTAACTACAAGTGATCTTTTTATTGCTTTTAAATGTTTTTACTCTTATAAGTCACTTTTTGTTGTGCAGTGCTTCGTTTGGCCCTTGGGCCATGTGAAGGCGCTATATAAATAAAGTGGTATGTTTTTGTCGTCCCTAATGTGGACTAGATAATTCTGTAAAAAACAAGCACAAAAGCAACCGTTTATGCTACTTTTGTACGTGTGTTAAAGTTAAAACATTAGGATGGTTCTTTTTTAGAAGCACTTATAAATACATTAAAGCAATTTTTGTAATTTACATTATAATAGAAAAAATTTGTCACATTTGAATCATTATACAAAAAGTATGTTTAAAGTAACTTCCTGTTACCACATTTATTTAGCAGATTACAATCAAGCCAAGCCAACTTTATTTATAAAGCACTTTAAAAGACAAGTAATAAACAGACTAAAAGATAAAGATAAAAAGATAAAAACACATTAAACAAGTTAAAACAGTATCATGTCAACACTCACACAGAGTCAAAGGCCAAGCTAAAGAGATGGGTCTTTAACAGTGATTTAAACATTTCCAGTGAGGGGGCCTTCCTAATCTGTGTTGGCAACAAGTTCCACATTTTTGGAGCAGCAACAGTCAAATCACAGTCAAAATGTTAACTATATTTATTATTAGGGCTGTCAGTCAATCAAAAAGTTTAATCTTAAAGGGATTCTTTGCAGTTTTGGTTTGCTTTTAGCACCCCCTAGTGTCCGTTAGTGAAAGCAAAAGTGAACCTTATCTCCTTGCTGTGCGTTCATCTTTTTAACACCTTCATCTAACTGCTGAAACGTCTCCTCAGTCTTCATTAGTGTCTACAGGAGCGGTTCATTACTAAATCAAACAAATCAGCACTCTGAAGTTGCAAGTGCGGTATTCTGGCCACAGAGGGTGGTGGAGGTCTGAGTTACATTTCGTAAAGGTCATTTTAGCACATACTGGCTCAAGAAAATTATTTAAAAATAGAAAAAGTTGCATAGTATGCCTTCAATTAATTGCATGAACTTCATAGTTTACTCGCAATTTATCACAGATTAATTACAAATTGTAAATTTAAATTAACATTGACAACCCTAATATATATATATATATATATATATATATATATATATATATATATATATATATATATATATATATATTTTTTTTTTTTTTACATTCTATTTCTTGTATAGCCAGTTTTGTTGGGATATCTCTTCTCCATGTTTTCCTGTTGTGTCATCCCTATTGATCATTCCATAATTGTCCTTAGACATAATCCTCAGAAATGACATCAGATTAGTTTTTAAATCTATGTCTGAAAAATGCCCTGCAGCAGAAAAAAGGTGTTTTCATTTTCATTAGAACAGACTTGGACTTTTCCTGAAAAACACTTTAAATTCTAACAATCCTTCATGCAGAAGCACCATTTTACTTCAAACTAAGCATCATATTTAGATCATCAACAAGGGTGCTGTATGCATAGGTCTCCAACCTGATCCTCGGGGTCCACTGTCATGCACGTTTTATGATTCTCAGCTTCCTCAAGTGTGATTTTGATGATTTAATCACCCCTTCAGCATGTCATCCCCTTCTGCAGAAGCCCGTTAAAGACTATTCCATTTAAATCAGGAGGGGCTGAGGCTGCAAAACCTCTAAAACATGCAGGATAGTGGGCCCTGAGGAGCAGGGACGGGGACCTATGGAGTACTGTTTGATTATGCAGTAAAGGTTGACCAATGAGTTCAGGCTTAGTGTCTTAAAATGAAGTGAGGGCATAAACATCCCAGTGCAGAGTACCAACCGTGTAAATGACAGGATGTCTGTTTTCTCAGCACAAATAGATGAGCAGCGTTACTCCACTTCACCTGTTGTAGTGTTATGGCTCTAAGATGCAAAGCAAACACACTGTCTGTAATAGTTGAGTAAATATTGAATACATGTTTGAAACTAATTGCTGTTGCTTGCACGACAAACACAGTTTTACTAAACAGTTAATCTAATGAGAAAACATGGATTCACCTTTAAGACTCGAAAGGCTTTACTGGCCTTGGATCAATGCGTCTGTTTTAATCTTTAGTTTGGATTAATAATATTTATTTAAATGCCTCAATAAGCTAAACTTCTACTTTCAAAGACTAAAGCACTTTTTTAATCATGTTCAATGTTTTATTATGTTTTAATTGAGTGTTTGTTTGAATTATATATTTTTTTTATACACCTAATCCTTCTTTAAAATTTCTATTCCTTAAAAATAAATACTGAGTTAAAAATTACACTTACATTCCTCCAAGTGCAGAATATGCTTGTAAAACCTTAAATCTTAAAAAGCTGAAGAAACGCTTGAAATTGACTTTGATGTGAAAAAGTCTCAGTGTTTGTCTCTGTGGTATGGTCACAATTTCTTTATAGACATAGGGATGGAATGACATTTTGCTTAATAATTAATGGGAAAACATTAAAGGTGTGGTTGACTGAAAAAACATTTTTTTAAATATTTTTCTGATTATAATCAGTCACTCTGAGTTTTTCATGCAGGCTGAACATGAAAATAGTCTCCTACTCCTATCTCCTGCTTTAGCCTCTGAGAGAAAATGGACGGTGAAACTGTAGGATCTGAAAATCCTCACAGATCTACGTCACACTGTCACTCACTGATCTTGACTCATGACAGGGAAGGCTGTTGTTTCATCGTCCGGTAATCAGCAGAGGACCTCTCAGCTAGTTTAAGCTAACCGTTAGCATTAGCAACTTCACCTCACAGCAGATGCTCTTCCAGGCTTGTGTTATTTGTGGAGATAAAACATCAACATTGCAAGTCAATGGTAGAGTCACGTTGCTGTTATCCAATCTGGGGTGAGATGTCCAAGAAGTAAGAGTTCAAAACCTGCTGTCTGAAGCTCAGCTGTGATGTGGGCAACACAGACATATATACATAGACACCCCGTGGACTGGCGCTGCCTACTGGAGCGGCCGTAGTGCCCGGCCGCCATCTTGGATGGGTCTCCAATTGCCCCCAGTGCATTTATTTCTACTGAGGAAGGTGCTTACTCAACTAAAAAACACATTTTATTATGCTTTTTCACAAAATCAGACACATGGTTTGGCATGATAATTAAAATATAAATATAATTAAACTAAATAAATTAAAATTTAAATCCCATCAGGTAGGCTAGAAAAGTCAATATAATCCCACATGATCTGTTTTCAATAATACGCTGGTTGTTGCAACTGTAGGCTGCACAAAAATGGGCATAGTTGCTCACTCTGTGTTGACTTTGGAGAGTGAGGAGACCCATCCAATATGGCGGCGATGCTGTTACGCTCTTTAGCACCCAATGGGGCGTCTACGTATTCATGTCTATGGTGGGCAACTTTCAGGTCCGAGAAATGGTGCACCGGTATATTTTATCCCCCTGAGAACGACTTACAGGGCATTCATTCCTACTAAAGACCACTGCAAATGTATTGATTGAAAAAGTGTTCCAGTCCTTTAATTACAGTTAAAAATAATAGTATTTTAAAAATGCATACGAATGTTAGAAAGTACAAACATAAACTAAACCTTAAACAGTGGAACGGCATCATTACTGGGTTTTCTGCTGTTCTTACGTTTGCTACTAATACGCCTCTGTGTGAAATGCGCTATATAAATAAAGCTGCCTTGCCTATTACTACTACTACTACTATTACTACTACTACTGCTACTACTACATATATAATAATAATAATAATAATAATAATAATAATAATAATAATAATAATAATAATAATAACTACACCATTAGTTTGGCTCTGGAATAACTTTTGTGAAGGATTTTCTAACAATATAGCTTTTATATAGAGACCAAAGAGTAATGTTAGAATTTGAAAACAATAGTACTTACTGTTACCATGGAAGCCATTATAGTGTTTTTATGACGTTTTTGGACTGTGTGCTATCCTACAAGAAACCAGTCCTTCTGAGTTTTTCTGCACTTCACAGGCCTGGGGGAGTTTCTAGTAGAACTTTAGCAGATTATTAATTCTCCCTTAAGAAAAAAATCCCAAAAGATTCTTTCCAGTGTGTTTCCCCAGCTATTTAACTTGGTCAAAGAAGATTCTGCACACATCGTACTGTCCTATCCTTCCCAGCTAGTTCTTATTCCCTCATGGTGACATCTGAAGTAGTTTCTGTTTGGACTTATCCTTGCTTTTTCCTTTTCTCCTGACCCTAACCCTTGTGTGCAGTTGGCAGGGCTGTGCTTTCACATGAAAGGAATGGAAAGGTGACCATAAAGGTGGACATCCTTGTTCTCAGCCTCTGCCTTCCACCCTCTCAGGATATTTATAAACAGAAACCTTGATCAAGATTAAAGAACCCTTTAATGTATTAATGGAATTAATTAATACATTCATTAATTAATCGAGGCAGACATTCAGAGGGGAACAAGACAAAAGCAACAATACATTTTTAACATGAAAAAGAATCGACTCCCTCGTGATGGACCTGATTAGTGTGTGTCCCTATTGATGTACATATTCTCTTTGCTCTGCAGAGCCGACACCCCCCCATGACTCTCACTGAGAGCTGCTCTTACATTAAGTTTAATCCCTCATGCCTGGGAATGGCTGGTTGAAGCACTCATTATTGTGTTGAGATGATAGACAGAGAATAGAGGAGAGTGTTGCCGTAACAACGCCTCCTAATCCAATGCTTCAGTGCAATGATCACATTCTCATTATGCTGACCTTTTACCTGCTGCTTTTGTGTTTAAAACATATACTGTGATTATTGTTTAGTGCTATTATTACTATTATTATTATTATTATTATTATTATTATTATTATTATTATTATTATTATTATTATTATTATTATTATGATGCTATTACTACCTCTCAATAGGACTGGGCAATACCAAATGATTAATAATAATCTGTAAAATAATCCTCAATGATGAAGATTCAGCGACAAAATGAACAATAAACTCTGACTACAAACTTCCAGGTGATTCCAGATTCATTAACATCTTTTTTATTTGAATGTTTATTTTTTATTAAGTTTTTTATTAGTTTTAAAAGCAACACATGACTTCTCTCTTTTTTTACACTCCCAGATGCACCAGAACATCAGAATGAGCCAATATTCAGCGTAATTGCTTCATAATGAGCCAATCTGAAATGCAAAAACCTGTTTTATCTACTTTTTTAATTTGCCAGAGCACTTTTGCCAACAGCAATTTAAAGTCTGAAATCATTGCCACAAACTCACCTAGCAGTAATTCACGGTGGCAACAATAAATCATCCAAATAGAGGTTTTTACTTCCAGAATCATAATTTTGAAGGTAATTAGAAATTGAGGAAAGTAATACAGTTTTATCAAGATTTATTGTATTAGGACACAATTTGTGCTGGCAGCGCAGGGCTGTGCAAGAATCTGAAACTGATATCAAATCCATAATAGGTGAATCTCTATTCATAATCAGAAAACCTTAATGCTACATTTATAGAAACCAGGGGTTTATCTTGGTGATTTGGTGCTGAAATGTTCACACATCATACTGGAAAGAAAACAAGGATCCAAATAAATACAAAACTATATAAACATGCACAAAGGGTGTGGAAAATGTGCAAAAGTATAGAAAACAATTCAACCAGCTGATTGCAAATATGCATAATGTGGAAGATGCACCAATACTGTTGGAATTCTTTTGCTATTAAAATAATGCTGCTGCTGTTTGAGCCATGAGAGCATGAATAAATGCTGAATCTGCATTTGTGTTTGAAATATGATTGATTGGAATCAATTCGGTGCTCTCCGAGCTGCAGTTGCACTGCTTAAATGTAACTGGTGCAGTACAGAAGCCTATTTGATAATAGGTATGTTTTTATTTGTGTCAGTGAAGCATTAGACTGCAGACGCTCGTAGCTAAGAACCATTGTTTCATTGTAAGTAAGTAAGTAAGTAAGTAAATTTTATTTGTATAGCACTTATCACAGAAAAAGAATCACAAAGTGCTTCACAAAGATCAACAAAACACAAGATAGTCATCATAAAATGATCTTAAAACAAAACAACAGAATATCATAAAATCATTAAAAATCAGAAAACAGAAAGTCATAAAATTATAAAAATGATAAAACAAATGAAAGATGATTATAAATACAAGTTGGAAAAAAAAAAAACGAATAAAACATAAAAGATTTAAGTAAAAGCAGTTTTAAACAAAAGGGTCTTCAGCTGCTTTCTAAAGGTGACCAGACTGTCAGTAACACGTAAGGATAAAGGAAGTTCATTCCAAAGTCGGGGTGCAACAGCCTGGAAAGATCGATCACCTCGACTTTTATATCTGGTTTTTGGAATTTCTAGAAGGTTCTGGTTGGTGGACCTGAGGGCTCGGGTTGGAGCATAAGGCTTTAACAGTTCAGTAACATAAGGAGGAGCTTGGCCATGTAGAGCCCTGTATGTTATAGTAAGGATCCTAAATTGAATTCTAAAGTTAATGGGTAACCAGTGCAGAGACATCAGAATAGGAGTGATGTGAGCTCTTCTGTTTGCTCCAGTTAGGAGCCTCGCTGCAGAGTTCTGGACCAACTGAAGGCGGTCAAGGGCTTTTTTGTTAAAACATGTGAAAAGGGTGTTACAGTAATCTAGACGGGAGGAGATAAAGGCATGGATAACCATTTCAAGTTCATGTTTTGACACCAACCAATTGTGACATCCATATCTAAACACTTAGGCTTAAGTCTGCAAATATTCTATTTTCTGCTTGTAAAAGAAAACGATTCAATCCCGATGACTTAAAAATGACTTTTATTGTGTTAAGTTGTGTCACTTGTGTTTGTTTTGTTATGTGAGATTTAAAACTCAGCTGTTTTACTCCGCTGATTAAACCTGCCAACCTGTCTGTTTGGCAGGAACTCACGTGGCTGCAGCTCCGGTAGCGTTGATCGTACTAAAGGACACCAAAAGCTGCTGACACCTTGTTAGTTAGTGCAGTTTTGCTGAGCTCATAAGTACACCAGTGTGCATCTAATTTAAGGAGCAAATGAAGTAGGACAAAAAGAAAAAGGAAACAGAAGACGAAACGGAACATTGGAATTCTTTTCCCGGTTTTCACCATGTTAAACGTGGTAAATGGCCTGTATTTGTATAGTGCTTTCTTAGGGTGCTACAACCCCCCAAGGCGCTTCACAACACAATCAGTCATCCACACATTCACACGCTGGTGATGATGAGCTGCAATGTAGCCACAGCTACCCTGGGGCACACTGATGGAGGCAACACTGCTGAACAGAAGTGTTGGATAAAGATTCATTCTCAGAGAGAAAAGCTGAACTATGAACAGTGTTAGGTGGCTTACTCCATCATCTTTAGCCTAAAACTACAACCGACTGCATGTGATAGATATTTCAACATGTTTTTTTGTGTTTTTAATATTAATACGTATTGCTTTCTGTGATAGCTGACAGCACTCATACAGGATAGAGTGCATGTACCCGGATAAGCACCTTTTCATGCTTTCTCTGCAATACTAATATGAATGTCATTTATTTTTGATAAGCCTACAAGCCCAATATGGCTGGGCCATTAATCAAGTACGTATGTTAATTATAATTTTTGCTTCAAGCCATCACAAAACAATGTAATCAACAAAGAACTATTGAAATTATTCAGTCAAATTCTGCTTTTGCAGTTTCCTGCCTTCAGAATGGCATTTCCACCCCCATGAAGACCAGACACAAGTCAGAGCATATAAAGATGGCAGAACAAGGGCAAAACACACTGGCAATGTAAATTGTGTTTATTAGGGCAAAAAGTCACTCAAAAATATAAGTGTACTGTATATTGTACAGGAAATCATAGAAAATACAAAATCACATAAAGCGGTAGGTCTTGATGGATTGCCCAATGAACTTTTCAAATATCCCAGACTACTAACCATCCTGCGTCTGTTTAATTATTGTTTTTAGTCCAGTATCATTCCATCAGAGTGGTGCAAATCCATCATTAAGCCTATTCTTATGTCCCCCCAGACAGATCCATGAGTTCCTTTAAATTATAGAGGAATTAGTCCGATCAGCACCATTTATTAATGGTTCTCTAGTATCCTGAATAAACATCTTAGTGAGTATATTGAGTTACATAAGATATTGGTGGATGAACAAAGTGGGATTAGGAAAACAGAGCATGCATTGATCCCATTTATGTCCTATCCTCTGTTGTAAGAGCAAGACTTCAGAGTAAGAGTACATTGGTGTGTTTTGTTGACTTTTAAACAGCCTTTGACTGGGGGAATAGAGAGCTCTTGGAGTATTGTGTGCTGGTATGGATGGAAATTTTTATAAACCTATCAAAGTCCTAAAACACCATTAGCTTGTATGCAGGTGAATGATTAAGAACAGGTTCCTACCCTGTTTGGGGTGAAACAGGGAGATGTTCTTTCCCCTACCTTGTTTGCTCTTTGTCAGTGGTTAAAATATTGTTTTTGTAAATGTGTTTCCTCTTCTTTTTGTTAAATAGTGTGTTACTGCATAAGCCCGCATCGGCTTAATTAATTAATTCATATAAAAATATTACAAAATATAAGAAATCCTTGCCATTTACACTTTAAGATTAACTTTTGAAAGATTTTAGTTTTAAACACTGGATTAAAAGATCAGATTATATGAAATTAGATATGTGAGGTGCAGCTGTTGTTGAAGACATATAATGTGCTGCAGCCTGCAAGCCAAAAGAGAAGTATGTGGTGGAGCTGCAAGGTTGTCATGGGGGGCTGTTGTCCGGTGCAGATGAGGAAGCTGCTCGAAGGGGATTTGGGGGTGTACAGATAAGGAAATGTGTGGCAGAGCAGTCGAGATGGTGGAGGCACTAGAGAGTGTGGGACGGCCAAGAGTGCTGTTAAATGACAGCATTTCACGTTCTCATTGCTGCTGTGGTTTTGGCTTCAAAGTTTCTCTGCCCTCTGGGGCCCCCTCGTGGCCTAGGGGCCCCAAACAATTGCCTGCCCTGCCTGCTGGCACGCGGCGCCTCTCCAAATATGAATTCAGATAACAGAGGTTGACAGGAAGCTTGGTGACCAAAGTACACGAGCCAATGATGGTGCAGCAGAGTTCGTGGGCATCCAATCTCTTAGTTTTATGCAGCTATGGGAGGAGAGACTTCAAGGTCTGCTCAAGGAAATTTCTGACATTATCCTGATGAATACAAGTTTGATCCAAACTGTAATTTATTTGCTTCACTTTTTTTCCACATCTGATTTAATGTCAGGAATTCTTGCAATTTAAACAAAACATATATAGTGTGTTAACAAACTTTATTAAACTCTGTGTAACACACTTACAGTTGTTTTAATCTGCCTCTGCTGCTGGCAGTGAAACACTTACGTCCACTCCTTTCCACTGTTTTGTGAAGCATAGTTGTGGTGACACAAATTATTCTAACCCACAAGGAGAGCTTTAAGAGATCAAATTAGCATCAACAGCTTTAGGCAGCACCTAAAGTTTAAAACTCTTGTTTATATGAGGATTTTTTTTAATGCAATGGCAAAAATTCATGTTAGTTTTGTGCTGATAATGCATGACAAAACAGGACTTTTTCATATCTTTGCTAGAATAACATAATCTTGATAAGATATTTGCAAATTTTGCTTGGCTGGGACAATAAAATGATAAAAAATAACATTTACAGAGCCTTATCTAATTCGTACAAAAGCTAGGTAAAATATACAATATTTAATGAATAATTATTAACAAACCAAAAGCAAAAAGTACAGCGAAAACAGTCTGGCTCAGGGATCAAGTTCAGTACAAATAAATATGAAAAGGCCTGATTTATTTTTGCATCAGCTGGAGAATTGACACACATTCCTCTAATAATCTGAGCCACTCACTGAATCAGACGCTTTCAGACCTACTGGGGCCTAAAATAAAATATTGCATAATGTTTTCTCCAGGTTTATTTTTTAATAACAACAGAGACAATAAGTTCTCAAGCATTAGAACATAATGAAATAAATAAACAAATAAATCCTCCTTCCCAAGTGAGTTTGCATCAGCGCTGAAATAAAGTGTGTTGGAGAATTTAGCTTTTTCATCTCGTAGTAAGTAGCCAAATGGCTAAGATTCAATAGGTAATCGTAAAAAAAATCAGTTGAAGAGTTGATTTATAGCACAAGTCAACATGAGGAGCAGAGATGTGGCTATTAAATTCCAGGAGATTTTATGATTTAAAAATAATTAACTGATTGGCAGGAATCCCAAGTTTAATTTATAAAATTGCAAATGAAAATATGAGGAGTTTATAGAGCAGAACGGCTCTTGTGGACAGTCTGAGATGATTTACTGAGTAATTAAAAAAAGCTTTTTGGAAAGAGAGCAGGATGCTCTGCAGGGTGCAGGACTCTGTGAGCAGATCTAAAGATTCACAAAGAGATAAAATCTTCCTGCTCTAAAGAAAAGGACCAAACAGCAGTACAAAAATGAAAAAATGAACCCGAGGGAACAAGTAGACCTTTTACCAACAGTTTTATGGCCCAATAAGTAAATTTTCCTTAAAAGTAACACATGTGAATGGTGTTTCTGTAATGATTTGGGCTTGTACCGATGTTACAAAAACGCTCCTGCTGTTTATTGTTTTATAGCTGAAGTATCAGGATCAATGAAGAGGTGTATGGAAACATGATGTGAGCTCAAATTCAGACAAATGCATCAAACATTATGTGTGACTCCACTTAATCACTTATCTGGTTTACAGGCTTTAAACTTCCAAACCAAACCAAGATCTTCTGGAAAAGAGAGACTGAATATAATGAATTCAGTAATATGATGAATTCAGTAATATGAGATCTATTTGGAGTGGACAAGAAACAATCATAGTTCTTTCTATGCATGTTTCTTTTTTAAGCTTTTTTTTTTCCAGAACGTTTGAGTCAAACACAGTTTGGTTTTAACATTTCCCCATTAGACCCTTTTTCACATGTAAAAAGAGAAGTCTGTGATTTAGAAACCTCTACTGTGGTAGCTTTAGGTTTTGTTAAATCATTGACTCAGGAAAAGCCTTGTCTTTGTTAAAATGCATCTGTGTGCTGGAAACATGTGGAATTGAGTATAAATTATATTAAGTCAACCTACATGGATTAAAATGGAGGGTGAATTTCACCTGAAGGCAAATATTTACTCATTTACTGTTTTGAAAATTAAACCTAATAAAGAAGACCTAATAGAGATCTTATAGAAGGTGTTTTACCGTGACCCTTGGGGGGGCCCTGTGGGTGGGTACTCTGGGAGTATGGAGTACCAGCCCCCTTGATGCGGGCCGATAGGCGTCTGTATGATTGGGGCCAGAGCTTGGTCAGCATTGCGTAAGTAAGTCGGGACTCCACCAAGTCTGCCCTGTGTCCGAAATTCTGTTCATAACTTTTATGGACAGGATTTCTAGGCGCAGCCAAGGTGGTGAGGGGATCTCTTATGGTGGTCTAGGAATCAGGTCTCTGCTCTTTGCAGACGATGTGGTCCTGTTGGATCAATCAATCAATCAATCAATCAATCAATCAATCAATCAATCAATCAATCAGTGTTTATTTATATAAAGTTTTACACTACTCAGGGGGTGACTAGTACCAGTACTTGACATTAAAAATGAAATGACGAACAAGTAAAACATTTAAGAACCTTTGTAAAAACAGCAATAAAAAATAAAAAATAAATAAAAAGTCAAGTTAAAATGCTAACATCAAGAGCACAAGAGTATTCAAAAGTGTTGTCTCTGTAGTCCAGCTTTAAACAGAGTAACATCAGTAGTCATGCGCAGGCCGAGTGGTAGTTTGTTCCACAGCTTTGGAGCTGTCACAGAGAATGAACGATCACCCTGCTGTCTGTATTTAGATCTTGGAACATGTAAATAAAATTGACCAGAATATCTTGTTTCTTTGCCATGTTTTTGCAATGAGAGACTGTCACAGATGTAAGAAGGCGCGAGACCATGAATATCTTTAAATGCAAACATTATAATCTTGAATTCAATCCTAAAGTTAACAGGGAGCCAATGAAGTGATGAGAGAACTGGAGTGATGTGTTGCTGCCTAGGGGTAAGCAGACGTGCAGCTGCGTTTTGAACTAGTTACAAACTGGCAAGATGTTTTGTGGTAAACCTGTATATAAAGCATTACAGTAGTCCAAATGGGAGCTGATGAAAGCATGCATGGCTCTTTCTAGGTCACAGCGACTTAGAAATGGTTTTACTTTAGCCAGAAGTCGGAGCTGGAAGAAGCTAGTCTTGACAACCGAATTAATCTGCCTGTGGAATTTCAAGCCGTTATCAAATATGACACCCACATTTCGGACCTGATGTTTAAAACTTGGGGCTAAAGATCCAAAATCTGACAATGTGATGTTCTGCATGTTTGATGAGGAAAATAAAATACACTCTGTTTGTTGCTGTTGTACATACAGTGAAACAGGAAAGATATTGTCTCACAAGCACTAGATTTTACTAGCAGATAAATTTGGATGTCATCAGCCTAACAATGGAAAGATAATTTATGTCTTTTAATGACGTTTCCAAGTGGAAAGCAGAAAAGTATGAGGCCTAGAATAGATCCTTGGGGTACACCAAAAGAGGCTGGCTCTGGATGAGTAGGTGTTGCCGACCACCACAGAAACTTCTGCTTGACAAGAAAGGTCTGAACCAGTTTAGTGCAGTGACACGAATCCCAACAACATTCTCTAAATGGGAAATGAGAATTGTGTGATTGATCGTGTCAAATGCTGCTGTGAGATCTAGTAGAACCAGAACAACAGGAGACCTATCATCAACTGCTAAAGCGATTTCATTGTGGACCTTTAACAAGGCTGATTCTGTGCTGTCGAGATCTTAAACCAGATTGAAATGTTTGAAGAACAGAGTCTGCTGTCGCTGGAGCGGTTTGCAGTCAAGTGTGAAGCAGCTGGGAAAAGGGTAGAATAACCCTGTTCTACAGTGATGTGGGCGTTGTACCGGTCTGTCGGGGTGAAGAGAGAGCTGAGGCGGAAGGCAAAGCTCTCGATTTACCAGTCGATCTACGTTTGAACCCTCATCTATGGTCACAAGCTTTGGGTAGTGACCGAAAGAATGAGATTGCAGATACAAGTGACCAAAATGAGTTCTTTTCCGCAGAGTGGCTGGGCTCTCCCTTAGAGATAGGGTGAGAAGCTCGGTCTTCCAGGAGGGGCTCATAGTAGATCCACTGCTCCTCCACATCGAGAGGAGCCAGTTGAGGTGGCTCGGACATCTGGTTAGGATGCTAAAATGTACAAAAGATTTATTGTACCATGGGGTATTCTCTCGGGAAGAGGCGACGCTATGTACAAACGCAAATAAAAAAAAAAATAAAAAATTATCATAAAATGCCTGTTAAACTAAACCAAATCACTTAAAGCACGAGGCGATCTGCAGCAGCACTCTTCAATAAAACGAAAAACTTAAAAGTAAAACTACAAAAAATCTCAAAGGCTATTTAATCAACAAACTACACAAGTGGTTACCTAAAGCATTAAGCTTATCAAACAGTTGAGTTAAATGATCAGGATCACTAGCATGGGTTAGATAGAGTGATCTGGGGCATCAGCTCAGATTTGAGCCCCTGGAACAACTGGCAGCCCTGGTGTTTTAAGGGAAACCACTCCTCGGGTGTCATCACGGCCGTTTCAAACAGCTGCGCCGGCCGCATTCAGGAGGGAGGAGGGGTGGAAGCCCACACTGCACGTGCTGCTGCCTGTGGTGCTGAACAGAAAGGACGGCAGAAACTGGCGCTCTCCATGGTTCTGAACGCAGCAGCGGCCATAACAGCGGGTCACACTGGACGCCCCCGGGACAAATCACCCTCAAGTTCACCGTTTATGTCACGATTCTGTTCGGGCTTAAGAGGTGGAGTTTGTTTAAATACAGCAGCAATCCACTTTTAGAGAGAGTAGATCAGAGATAAACTTTGTATCTAAAGTGAGAACTAAAAGTTACCCAGAGTGACTTGATTTAATGGATTCAGCACAGAATTAGTGATCACAGATTAATATTACCTGTGGGTAGAATTGGCAGGCAGTCATGGAACGTTTGAGTTTTGACACTAGCTTAACCATACTTGTTCCTCAAGAACAAAGTGTTGACTCCTCCTTCTTCCAGCCTTTTTGCCTTTTTGCCTTTTAGCTCTGACTCAGTCAAGTTGGATGGAAATAAAGATAAGGACACGTTTGTTTAGAAAACACCTGAAACACACTTCGTGTTGCTTTGGTAACTCAAGAGTCCCACCACTGCCACCAGGAGAGGTTCTCTTACCTGTTGTCAGTTTCCAGTGGAAAAAGGTGAAGGCGTGAAAAAGGTCCATCAGAAGAGGTTCAGACACTTTCTGCAGCACTCAGCATTGTGATTAGGTAAATCCCTCTCTCGTCAGTTGCTGTTCAAATATTTCTAGGACTTTGTTGCGGTCACCTCTTATGAATGAAATTAACTCTGCTTAGTGAAGAGATGGAAACTTCAGTGTGTGTACAACAAAGCCTCAATTTACTCTGACAAAACAAGCCAGGAAGTCTGGGCAGGTGCCCGTACAGTAAAGATGGAGAGATTATTTCTGATGTGTTTCCTCCATATGTTTTCATCCCTGTGTGTTGTATTTTTTTTTTAGAACAGGGCATTTCAAGCATTTTTTTCAAAACATTCACCTCAGCATGCACATTAGACAATCAACACAGATTTCATAAAGCATACTTAATTTTCCTATCAGTTGTACTATGTCAGCGTTGCTCAATAAAAGTTAGCACAGAACAAACTGTTATGTTGCTGCACAACGTGCTGGTTTGAAACGAGTTAACATGACAAAGTGTGTATATAAACATAAATGAAGTTCATTACAGGAAAACCTGAATAGCAGCTGTTTTAGGACTGTCTGTTTAAAATTTTAGGTCAATTGAGGCGAACATTATGCAGTTATCCAGTGTTTTGTTGCTGAAATCTCTCTGTGTGTTTTTGTTTGTGTTCATTCGTTGTTCACTGGTCCACTGATTCATGTGGAGGAATGGGTGCATGTTCTGATTGTTGTAGCTCCAGTGAGGCCACAGTGTTTGTTTTGTATCTCTTTCAATTTAAAACTGTGATGCAGAAGCAGATGTGATGAAGTAAAACAATTTTATTTACTTTTTGGGTTGGGTAGTCTCTACTACCTTAGGGGGTGTTTCCCACTTTGACCTTGGGGCTTCCAGTCCACTCTGCACAGATGTTCCTGTACACTATGCCAGCCACTTGGTTGTGGCGTTCCATGTATGCTCTCCCTGCCAGCATCTTACACCCTGCAGTTATGTGGTGGATTGTCTCAGGGGCCTCTCTGCATAGCCTACACCTTGGGTCTTGTCTGGTGTGGTAGATCTTGGCCTCTGTTGCTCTGGTGTTCAAGGCCTGTTCCTGTGCAGCCATGATGAGTGTCTCTGTGCTGTCCTTCAGACCAGCTCTTTCTAGCCATTGGTAGGATTTCTTCATATCAGACACTTCAGTTGTCTGTCGGTGATACATTCCATGTAGGGGTTTGTCCTCCCATGATGCAGCTCCTCCTCCTCTGTTTGCAATTGTCTGAGACATTCACTGAGCCTATCATCTGTTGGGGCCTTATGCTTGGATGTTTCATGCTGGACAGCAGCTCACACTCACTATATACTATACATATATATATATATATATATATATATATATATATATATATATATATATATATATATATATATATATATATATATATATATATATATATATATATATATTAGGGGTGGGAATTTAACGCGTTAATTATGATTTATTAATTAGAAAAAAATAACGCGTTAAAAAAATTAATGCATTTAACCCTTTAAGCCCGAGGGTCCCCCAATTGGGGGATGTTGAAGTTTAGCAGCAAAGTACATGCCCTAAATATCAATCTAGTCATGCTGCACCCCTAAAGAAAGCTCAGAACCTTGTCTACAAGACCATGTAAACCTTTTTATGTGCTCCAAACACAACTAGAACTACAATCAAATGAGTGATCAGAAATCCCTCTTCATGTGTTTTTGCCTTCATTTCTGTCTCTAATGATGCTAAATCAAATCGCACACACATTCTATCAACCCATTATTATTATTATTATTATTATTATTATTATTATTATTACTATTATTATTATTATTATTATTATTATTATTATTTTAAAGACAATACCATTATCAAAATGTACTTAAAATAGTATTGTACTTTTAGGTCTGTCCTATTTTTGCCAGTGCTATATTGTACATATATATTTTTCTCCTGTTTTGAATTGAAATACAATTTGAAAGCTTTTTTTTAAAATTAATATACAAATATAATGTCAATGACTATTGTTTGATTCTCTGTCTCATTATTTTTAATTTTAAAAAATTGCTTTAGTGGCAAATTTTCTTGAACGATTAAAATGCGATTAATCAAGATTAATTAATTACAAAGCCTCTGATTAATTAGATTAATTTTTTTAATCGAGTCCCACCCCTAATATATATATATATATATATATATATATATATATATATTAGGGGTGGGAAAAAAAAGTTATTAATCTAATTAATTAAAGACGTAATTAATTAATCTTGATTAATCGCATTTTAATCGTTCAAGAAAATTTGCCCAAAAACTTTTTTTTTAATTAAAAATAATGAGGCAGAGAATAAAATAATAGACATGGATATTAAACTACTAAGGTGGTAGAGAATGAGAGAGCCAACATCCCGTGGGACTTCCAGATCCAGACCAACAAAATGGTGATGGTGAACAAACCAGACATTGTGATGGTGGACAAAAAACAGAGGATGGCCATTGTGGTTGATGTGGCAGTACTGGTGTCGGTACCAGATCTCCTCGGGTGCAAGATCGGCTCGGGGTCCTTCGCCTGCCGATGATGACGTCAAACTACGGCAAATCCACTCGGATTTCACACATAAGTTTTGAAAAGAGTTTAGCAGTTTTGTCTTGTTTCTTACCGCCTAAATATTTGCTTTATAACTGTTTTTGTTAATAAAACATCATATTGTCGTAGTTTTGTAAAAAATGTGATCCTACATAAAACCAACAGCAGACTTCCAAAAAGCACAACAGTTTTTATTTGTGAAAAATTGTAAATGTATTTACAGAATTAGCAGCCATTTCTGTATATTTTGTTAGTTCTTAAATCCATTCATTCATTCAAAGTGTTGCTTGCTATTTGTTCAATAGTTATTTTATTTTTATTTTGCCCCTTTTCATCAAAATCAAGAGCTGCTGAGGATCTCTGTTTATCAATTGATATGTTTGCTTTCATTTTACGTTTCCTTTGGCAAAACAAACATATTTTCCCCGAAAAGTGTTTGTTTTTGGACTACAGGACTACAACCACAAGGACTACAACCGCAATTTTGTTCAAACCAATCAAAATCTTCATTGTCAACGTGCTACCGTAACTTTTATGAACGTGGTATCGTAACTTCTGTAAGTCTTACGTTCAGCCACTCATCTAGTGTGACGTCATCGGCAGGCGCAGGACCCCGAGCCGATCTGGAACCCGAGCAGATCCGGTACCGACACCGGCATTCAGTTTTAAATTGCATGTGGGTCTATGGGGCGGGGGACGGGCTTAACAAAAAATAAAAAATTTGATATATTGCCTACATTATATCACAGTACAGGATAAGACTATCACTTTATGGATTTATAAAAATAAACATACATAATTCCTTAAAGTGGGAAAAATCTGAATATCTGCTTGTAGGCAGCACGTTTTCAGGTGCCAGTGGGAAAAGGACAACAATTACATAAACTATTTCAATTTCTAAGAACAATAATGAAACTGCCCCTGGTTGCTTCTTCTCAATCAAATAACATCTCTCTTTATCTGAATATATAAGTTATTTAACTATTATTCTGCTTTAATAAACAATATAAAGGCAAATTATTAATTTCAGCAACAAAACAGGATATTTAGAGCAAAGTAAGTGTGCAAACATGCTAATAATCTCCTGCTAATTTGTTTCTTTGTTTTAAAAAGGCAGTTAATATGGAGGTCGTTATTCACCTTAGCAACAAACAAGCTTTTTTTTGCTTCTGCCTGGATCTAACAATACACCAAAGGCTAGCAGTTGGCTTTAATTGGTTACTTGGCAAGATCAGTCAGAACACTTAAAAGTTCTTTACCCTCTCTGTCTCCTGTTTGCTCCTTTTTATTCTATTACTCAAAGGGGGTGTAGGAACAAGGCGAGGTGGGAAGAGACAAAGACACACAAAGAGGTGAAGCAACAGGAGCTGCAAACCAGCCAGAGAGAGAGAGAGAGAGAGAGAGAGAGAGAGAGAGAGAGAGAGAAAGTGAAG